>JAEIFV010000713.1:0-162289 GCA_018904265.1 Lordiphosa collinella | reverse complement strand
ATTGACACATTCAACATTTCAATTTATTTCATTTACAGTCTTTAAAACCCGAATTTCAAGTCAATCGGATGAAAAAATAAAATTTTTCCCATTCAAACTTTCCCGACGCTTTTCCAGGAATTTTCCGATCCTACGGTCCTACGGTATGTAGCAGAGTTGTAAAAAATTTAAATCATTTTATCTGTTAATTCTTTTGAATTTTTTACTTCGTGATTGCACTCAATTTTCTTTAAATCATTAAGATTTCAAATTTTCTTGAAATCATTGATGATTGCTCTATGATGATTTATAATTCTTTTGGAGCAATCAAAAAGAAAAATGCAATCATTTTGAATTACATGTCAAATTTTATTTAAATCTTTTGAATTTAATGTTATCTGATTAAAATCACAAAATGAATTAAATCTGGTATTGATTAAATCAAAAATTTTTTTTAATCCTGCCTGTAAATCTTTTCATAAACAAACTAAATTTAAAATTATTTAGGCAATAAAATGCATTAAAAATCTAATATTGAACCTTGAAGGAACGCATAGCGTCCTATTAAAACGTGGCGAGTCTCCAAGTACGTTCAAATCACATCCTCTTATACTTCCGCAATTCTTCTGTCTCCTCACGACGGCGCCCGCGCAAGTCCTCCGTGTTGAGGCTGAGGGACTTGAAGGTGCACTTACGCTTGTTTGCATCCATATTCTCAATGTTGATGCTACACAAAAGGCCCAACAATTTTTTTGGATTTTTTTTTTTTTTTTTATGTAATGTTAATGCTTTCAATACAAGCGGCAAACTACTAACTCTAGTAAGTAGGTTGACTCTCTTACATAAATTTCACTTGAGTTTTTTTTCAAGGCATACTAGATAGGAAAGTTTTTCAAAAAAAGAACACATTAAATTCAGAAAAATGCATGAAATCTTTATTTGAATCGATAGTACGGTCCATATAGACATGAGCTTTAACATAGCCCCACAAAAAATAGTCTAAAGGCGTTAAATCGCACGACCTAGGCGGCCAATTAACCGGTCCCGATCGTGAAATAAAATGTTCACCGAACTCGCCTCTCCATAAGTCCATTGTTGCGCGTGTTGTGTGGCATGTGGCACCGTCTTGTTGAAACCACATGTCATGCAAGTCAAGCTCTTGCATTTTGGGCAAAAAAAAGTTGGGTATCATCTCAAGGTAGCGCTCACCATTCACAGTTACGTTACGATTCGCATCATCTTTGAAGACGTACGGTCCAATGATGCCACCAGCCCATTAACTGCACCAAACTGTGACTTTTTCTGGATGCATTGCTAGCTCTTGCAATGTTTCTGGCTGATATTCACTCCAAAATCGACAATTCTGCTTATTTACCCCCCCTAGATGGAAATTGGGTGGTAAAGGTTATATGGGTTAAATTTTAGTTCCGAGCGATTAGGTCCAAGTTCGTTTTAAAGTTACTCATAAAAAATATCATCAACGTGACTTTTAACTTTTGGAAAATCTACCCCCAAAGTCAGAAAATGGTCGGAAAACTGTTGTATGCAGCTTTTTTGCTTTTCATCGGATCAAGCTCAAATATGCTTTCAGAGATCTATATGAAAATTTAACTATGACTGCATATTTTTTCCGTAAAATTCACCCCCTTGCTGGAAATTGGGTGGTAAAGGTTGAATGGGTAGAATTTTAGTTCCCAGCGATTAGCTCCAAGCTCATTTTTAAAGTTACTCAAAAAAATATGATCAACGTGTCTTTCAAATTTTGGAAAGTCTACCCCAAAAGTCGGGAAATGGGCGGTAAACTGTTGAATGCAACTTTTTTGTTTATCATCGGACAAACTCATTTTCAAAGATCTACATGAAAATTCAACAATGACTGCATACTAATTTTCCGGAAAATTCACCCCCCTTGGTGGAAATTGGGTGATAAGTTTATGTGGGTTGAATTTTGGTTCCCAGCGATTAGCTCCAAGTTCGTTTTCAAAGTTCCTTATAAAAAATATGATCAACGTGACTTTCAACTTTTGGAAAGTCTACCCCAAAAGTCGGGAAATGGGCGGAAAACTGTTGTATGCAAATTTTTTGATTATCATCCGATCGGGCTCAAATTCATTCTCAAAGGTCTTTATGAAAATTCAACAATGACTGCATACCAGTCTTCTGAAAAATCTACCCCTCTTGGCGGAAATTGGTGGGTAAAGGTTGAGTGGGTTGAAGATATTGGATTATAAAGGTGTCCATGAACTGACTGGAAAATTATAAAAATATTCCGTTCAACGCGGGCTGCCGTTTTTCATTGTACTTGGTTGTGTGCGGGACCGGGACCTGGAGGTGGCCTTAGGAGGTGGCCCTGGAGGTGGACCTGTAGGTGGACATGGAGGTGGAAAATGGTCCAAGAACCGCAATATTTGCAAAATTCTTAATCTCGGTATAACTTTGGGGATTGGCTAGACGCTTGCCAGGGAATATTTCTAAGTAGAAGAAACGGGCGAAAAATGGTGCTCAAGCCGCGATATTTGCAAATTTTTGATTTCAGTGAAACTTAGTGGAATGGAGGATGCTTGCCCTGGAAGCTTTCTAAGTTGAAGAAATGGGCGGAAAATGCTGCACAATCCGCGAAATTTGAAAAATTATAGCGTTCATCCGATTGCAAAGCAACTTTGAGGAATGGTAGGAGA
This sequence comes from Lordiphosa collinella, assembly GCA_018904265.1. Lineage (NCBI taxonomy): Eukaryota > Metazoa > Arthropoda > Insecta > Diptera > Drosophilidae > Lordiphosa > Lordiphosa collinella. The sequence continues at coordinate 159,632 of JAEIFV010000713.1, read as the reverse complement.
ATTGGTGGGAAATGTCCCAAAATGTGTATTCAAGGCCAATCCTTATTTTTTGGGCCCATCTTTATCAAATTGGGTTTGTAAGCTTTAAATTTTAGAAGTCCACCACAAAGTTCGAAATTGTCAGGAGAGACTTTTTTTTAACCGCGGGCGGGGCATAAGAGTTAATCTCTGCTTTGAGCCGATGTATGTAAGATACGGTCAAATATTTTCCAATTTGTGAAACTCACCCCCAAGACGGAAAAGAAAAACTGATACCGATATCGCTTGAAATAGCTTCACTGGCGGCGGCGTAGCCAAGCAAGCCGGGATATCTGCTAGTCGTTAGTATGCAGTCATAGTTAAATTTTCATATAGATCTCTGAAAGTATATTTGAGCTTGATCCGATGATAAGCAAAAAAGCTGCATACAACAGTTTCCGACCATTTTCTGACTTTGGGGTAGATTTTCCAAAAGTTAAAAGTCACGTTGATGATATTTTTTATGAGTAACTTTGAAAACGAACTTGGACCTAATCGCTTGGAACTAAAATTTAACCCATATAACCTTTACCACCCAATTTCCATCTAGGGGGGTGAATCTTCCGGAAAATTAGTATGCAGTCATTGTTGAATTTTCATGTAGATCTTTGAAAATGAGTTTGACCCCAATCCGACGTTAAACAAAGAAGTTGCTTACAACAGTTTTCCGAAAATTTTCCGACTTTTGGGGTAGATTTTCCAAAAATTGAAAGTCACGCTGATCTTATTTTTTAATGAGTAACTTTGAAAAAGAATTTGGAGTTAATCGCCGGGAACTAAAACTCAACCCATACAACCTTTACCACCCAATTTCCACCAAGGGGGTGAATTTTCCGGAAAATAAATTTGAGCCTAATCGGATGACAATCAAAAAAGTTGCATACAACAGTTTTCTTTGAATTTTACACATTTCCCGACAGAATTTTCCAAAACCGTTTCTTAGTACTCACTTTCAGCATAAGATAATACAACTGTAAAAATTCAGTCAGGTTGAACAGTTGTATATTAATAGATATGTCCGGTTGAGCTTCGCTACGCCGCCGTCAACTGACATCACATAAAACCGATATAGTTTTTCTTTTCCGACCGGCATTGGGTAAGAATACCGTAATCACTATCACTATTGCTATCGCTATCGCAATCGCTTTCGTTATCGTTACCGTTATCGCTATCGCCATCGTTATCGCTATCGTTATCATTATCGTTATCGTTATCGTTATTGTTATCGTTAGCGTTATCGCTATCGTTATCGTTGCCGTTATCGTTATCTTCATCGCTATCGATACCGTTATAGTTATCGTTATCTTCATCGCTATCGATACCGTTATCGTTATCGTTATCTATAGCGTTATCTATAGCGTTATCGTAATCGTTATCGTTATCGTTATACTTATCGTCATCGCTATCGTTATCGTAATCGTGTCCAACTATTTCGCATATTTTGCTTATAAACCGAGCTTCAAGTCAACCGAAAAAAAAAAATTTCTCCCATACAAACTTTTCTGTCGCTTTTCCGGGAGTTTTCCGACCCTAGTGCCAAATTTTCCAACATCGAGAAATGGCATCTTTATTTATTTCACTTACTATCCTTACAAACCGAATTTCAAGTCAATCGGATGAAAAATAGAGATTTGCATATCGAATATTCCGGGAATTTTCCTTGTGGGCGGATTTTCCGAAATCGGGAAAGCACGTGCCCAATTATTTTGCATACTTAGCTTATAAACCGACTTTCAAGTCAATCGGATCAAAAACAAATTTTCCCAGAATGACCAGAGCCGGATCCTTCGATGGCTTCAATCGATTTGGTAGATTTCATCTTCAAGCCGGAGCTTCGAGTAGCCCGCAATTTGACATTTTTACATTTTCTCACTAACATTAGCATTCCTTTGGCCATTGCGGTTTTTGGACTATTTTCCACCTCCATGTCTACCTACAGGTCCACCTCCATGGCCACCTCCATGGCCACCTCTATGGCCACCTCCATGGCCACCACCATGGACGCCTCCATGGCCACCACCATGGACGCCTCCATGGCCACCACCATGGCCACTTTCAGGTCCACGTCCACTTCCACGTTCAGGCCCAGTGCCAGCTCCAGGTGAATAATAGATTTTGGCATATCGAATTTCCCGGGTATTTTCCTTGCATTTAATTGACACATTCAACATTTCAATTTATTTCATTTACAGTCTTTAAAACCCGAATTTCAAGTCAATCGGATGAAAAATAAAATTTTTCCCATTCAAACTTTCCCGACGCTTTTCCGGGAATTTTCCGATCCTACGGTCCTACGGTATGTAGCAGAGTTGTAAAAAATTTAAATCATTTTATCTGTTAATTCTTTTGAATTTTTACTTCGTGATTGCACTCAATTTTCTTTAAATCATTAAGATTTCAAATTTTCTTGAAATCATTGATGATTGCTCTATGATGATTTATAATTCTTTTGGAGCAATCAAAAAGAAAATGCAATCATTTTGAATTACATGTCAAATTTTATTTAAATCTTTTGAATTTAATGTTATCTGATTAAAATCACAAAATGAATTAAATCTGGTATTGATTAAATCAAAAATTTTTTTTAATCCTGCCTGTAAATCTTTTCATAAACAAACTAAATTTAAAATTATTTAGGCAATAAAATGCATTAAAAATCTAATATTGAACCTTGAAGGAACGCATAGCTAAACTAGTTTGAACCTAGTTCCCACTATGTCGGAGAGCACAAGGAATTGGTAGTTGATATGTAACTGTTATTAAGTCGAGAAAAAATACCAAAGAGGATACAATTTATTCATTATAATTATATTACTGTCAATAAAGTTGCAAATTATGGCAGGATCAATGCATAAGCGCAATTCACTGTAAATAGATCTCGATGGTAATAAAATCGCTAAATACTTAAGAAATTGTTTTTCAAGACCAAAAATGACCTCATATAACTACCCAGACAATACTAAGCCGCGATTAATACCATGGATGATCAATGATGAAGAACATAGATTCTGATAATAGATGTGTCAAGTCATTTTACAGAAAGGCAAATCATAATATCACGAAGAGATACCAGAGAGGATACAAAATAGTAATAATGCAAGACAAACTTTACTCCCGATTAGGTGAAATATCAAGCCAGGAGCAATGCATAAGCGCAATTAACAGTAAATGGATCGTCATGATAATAAGACCGCTAAATACCCAAGAATGGGTGGACGGGTGGCTCAGCGATTAGTGTGCGTGACCGCTGTGCAAGAGGTCGTGGGTTCGATCCCGCCACGGAACATCTAATGAAAAGTTTTTTCTTTGAATAAACTTTACACCCGGTCACGCCTCTCTGCTGTTGGCGCCAACTTTGTAGTAATTAGCCCATGAAAAGCTTCTCAAACTGCCGTTCGGATTCGGCGTTAAACTGTAGGTCCCTTTCTCTTGTGCGAAAATTAGAAGCGCACAAGCCAAGAGATTGAGGGAAGCTCGGTTTTGGCCCTTTTGGGGCTGCGTTAAGCCATTTTAAACAAAAAATACGCAAGAAACTGCTTTTCAAAGTCACAAATGACAACACTTAACTGTACAGCCATAGTTATGAAAATTCTGAACCGCGATAAAAAAAATCCATGGATGACCAATGGTAAAGAACCACGATCATAAAGAAAGTTTCAAGCCGCTTTCCGTGACTGACACATCAGTAAATCGCGAAAATAAAACAAATGAGTACAAAGCCCAACAAAAATGCATTTTGTATCTTTTCGAGGGCTTAGGATTTGTCAGTTACAAACAACGGTTTTCAACATTCTTTATGATCTTGATTATCACCCATGCTCCCAATTTTACTTTTGCAAAAATTTGCGATTTGAAACCGGCTTAAATACCAAATTTGATCCCAAATTGCAAAACTTAATGAGAAAATGAAAATGGGAGCATAGTGGCATAGTGGTAAAGAACCTATGGTCATCCATGCTTTTTTATTATCGCGGTTCAGTACTGTCATAATCATGACTGTGTGCATATGTTAGGTCATTTGTGGACTTGAAAAGCAGTTTCTTGAGTATTTAGTGGTCTTATTACCATTGAGATCTATTAACTGAGAATTGTGCTTTTGCATTGCTCCTGGCTTTATATTCCCTTTGATTATGAGCATGGTTTGTTTTGGATTACTATTTTATATCTTTTTTGGTATCTTTGGCTTTATATTCCCTTTGATTATAAGCATGGTTTGTTTTGGATTACTATTTTATATCTTCTTTGGTATCTTTTCGCAATTTTATGATTTGCCAGTCTGTAAAAAGGCTTAATACATCGTTTATGCTGTATCTATGTTCTTCAACATGGGTCATCCATAGAATCAATCGCGGCTAAGTACTGTCATAACCATGTCTGGGTATATATGTGTAGTAGTTTCTTAATGGTAAACATTAGTCATCCATGGTTTTTTTTTACCGCGGTTCAGAATTTTTATAACCATGGCTGTGTGGTTAAGTGTTGTCATTTGTGGCCTTCAAAATTAATTTCTTGACTTTTTAGCGGTCTTATTACCATGGAGATCCATTTACTGGGAATTGCGCTTATGCATTGCTCTCCGACAAAGTGGGAACTAGGTTCAAATTAGTTTTATAATAGCTTTTTAATGAATTTTATTGCCTAATTAATACTGAATTTAATTTGTTTATAAAAAGATTTACAGGCTGGATTTAAAAAAGGTTTTGATTAAATCAATACCAGACTTAATTCATTTTGTGATTTTAATCAGATAACATTTAATTCAAACGAAATAAAATTTGAAATATAAATCAAAATGATAACATTTTCTTGATTTAATTCAATGATTGAAATCCTTCAGATTTAAATCAAATGACTTCAATCAAAATACAAATCTTTTTGATTGCTCCATAAGAATTATAAATCACCATAGAGCAATCATCAATGATTTCAAGAAGATTTAAATCTTAATGATTTAAATCAAATTGAATGCAATCGTTGATTTTTTTAATCAGATTGTGATTGATTCGCGATTCAATATTGAAAAGATTGATTCATTTACAGCTCTGATATGTAAGCACCTTAAAAAAAATATACTAGATTATCGATGTGTAATCAGAAAAACGGGAATGCCTTCGTCAAACGGTAACCAAATTCATTGGGACAACATTTGTTCAATGGAGCATTAAATGGGCTTTGATAATAAAACTTAAAAAAAATCGCAAAAAATGTATTTTTCCAAAGTGGATGAAAATGCCCGATAAAGTTTCTTTTCATCCGATTTACTGTCTCAACTGAGTTGGTTTTAAGGTCTAAGGTAGTGAGAACATTGGGATATTTAAAAACATGGCAAGCTAAATGTTAAGATGTCTGTTTTTCGATTAAAGTAGCTATGCCAGCGTAGCCCTGCTTGAGCTTGGGAAGGTTTTCTCCAAGAGATGAATGGGCGATGGCCGACCTCTCCAGACAACATTTTCCCGGTCAGCACTTACAGTACTACTCGGTCATTTCCCAGAAGTTGTCTGACGATGTTGAGTTTTGCTTAAAAATAAAAGCCTACTGCTTGATCTCTCTTGAACTTGGTTGCTTGATCCGGCTAAAAAATTGCTGGGTAAAAAGTTAAATTTGACTTTTGACCGGGAGAATCTGTGTTTCTTTGAGGTGGCAGTCAGGATTGGGTGACTCTAATTGACACCGAACAGATGAAGGTCTCGTAGTGTTGCTAGATGTGCTCAATGTGAGTTGCCTATCAGAACTATAATAATCTATTTCACAAGTTAAACAAAATTCTAAAATTCCTTGCGTTTAAAGTCCTTTTAGGGGGCAATGAATCTACCCCATCTCACAAACGAAATCTTACAACGCCACAACAAAAACTAGAAAAAGTCACTTTCAAAGAGCCTTTGTCTACTATTGTTTTACGGCAAGAAATTCTTGGTATTCATTTCTAATGCTTCCCCATCAAAAAAAAACCCACCCCTTACAATTTGAAACTCGCGTCGTCGCTCATAGGCTCTTCGAATCCCACGATCCTGCCACAGGCGACGTATAAGCGGCGCGTACTCCGTAAATCTGGGTGCCTCTATTGCATTGCATTCCATTAATTTGGCTTCGTTAGCATCCTGTTCGCGTCCATCGCTGCCCCAAGAGATATCCAGCTTTTCACGAGCATCCAAAAGGACCTGCATACCTAGAAATATGAGTTTCTTAGTCACATGTTCTGTGCATATTTTTAAAAGCTTCAGTTTTACCTCTTATAACATTTTGGTATATCACATGTTGGTATTCACGCAGCAGCTCCGGATCAAAATTAACGCCGTGTATGATGCGCATCTGTTTCAGGAACGTTGATTTGCCCGACTCCCCAGCGCCCAAGAGCAAGAGTTTAACCTAGAATTAGAAAATTTGTTTAAATGCAAAACCTTGACCGATAAAAACAAAACAATGAAAACCAAACTTAAGTGAAATGAAAGAAACTTGTGTGTTAATTGAATGCCTTTCGTATGAATAAGACACTTTTTGTGATGATTGCCTAAATGATGCAACAATAAAAACCCCAAAGGCCAGAGCCAAACCCAGACCCGGCTACAGTCAAAGCATTTACAACATCAACAACAGCGGAAAGTGAAATTTTTGGCTGACGTGTTGTTGTGTGTGGGTTTAGTGGCCTGGGCGGCTCATGCGGGCCAGATATATATGTAAATACAAACGTTCAGGTCCATCATAGCGGTCTGTGTGGGTCCAAGCAAATTAATGCTAATTGTTTAATTAAACAGGAGATGCCAACTGCAAATGTTTTTATTTGAACAGTGATTCGGTTCGAAGTCATTTTAAGGGATCGATTTGATATTAAGTTAAAGTGGCTTAAGGTGCAGGTTAAGTAAGAATCAATGCAATATTTTTAAAGGTACGGTTCAAAACTTTAAGCTAGTCAAAAAAATTACAAGTTCAGCCACATTTCATTTGTTTGAGTTCGTTTAAAACTGTTTCTCTTTTATAACGGATCCTAAAATCCGAAAAACGATTCGATTCGGCTAGGATTTTTCCCTGTACTTTTAAAATCAGTGCGGTGTTCGTGTTCGAACCATAATATACCATAGCACGTAAATAACTCTCAACCCATATTTTCGGTCTGCCTCGCTCACGACCGAAAAATAAAAATAAAACGGGCTTGGTCTTCCCTCAACCGATAGTGTGCTGCTCTCGCGCTCGCTGTTAAGCGGCTGTTGTTGTTCACTCAGGCTGGTCGGTCTGACATCAACCCAATAACAGGACCATTTCAGCCAGGCGGTCGAAGACCGAGAGACCAAAATGTTGTTTCAAAAAGGTTACTGTGAACAAAGTCAAGTGGAGCAGAACGTAACAGGGCGAGAAAGAATGAGAGAGCACACTCTATAGTTTGTCGCATACAAAAAGTAAAAACAGTTTCACAAACCCTTTAATATACAACTAAATTAAATATTTCCTTAAATCCGCCAATTTTAGCTGGACACAATTATAGGTGTACGAAGATAAATATTTAAATTAAATCAATATTTGACTATTTTTGGTCTTGTCTTATATTAAACTAAGTATCTGGCAGCTAATAACCCGTATATCCGACATTATTTTGCAAGGCTTTCTCCATTCGTCTTGGCAAGGAGGGTATTAACTTGCGACAAGTTCCAATTGGAGTGTTGTACCATGCTCTTTGGACAATATCCCAAAGTTGATTTTTATTTTGACAAAAAGTCTTTCCGACCTCTCTTTTGAGTACACCCAAGAGATTCTCGATGGGATTGAGGTCCGGGGATTAACTTGGCCACTCAAGAACATTCGTAGCCATAGGAACGTTCGGTCGAAAAACTAGTGAATCTAGGGGCTCCGATATGACGTTAAATTTTGCATATCCAAATGATCAGTCAATTCAGTGAGATTTCTGGTTGTTAAGTGGTATTCCAAGTTCGTGGAGAATCTAGCAGAGAAAAGAAGCTCATACAACCCCTTAAAGCATCAATAGCCTTTTGAATGGCTACATTTTATTACATGTGCAGGGGGATCAGTAATCGATTCGCTCTCTACCATAAATGACATATATTTAATTCAACTATTCTCTCTACATCCCTGGGGAAAATCTGCTGCTCTGGACCAACCTACCAAACCAAATTGAAACCAAATCATCGGCTATGCGAATAGGGTCACGTACCCAGAAACTTCCATCCGAAACGATCGCTTTCGTTGCCCTTTCGACGCCCACTTGTTCCAGTTGTGCGAGTACCCAAGTTATTCCCCCAATCAATATGCATAATAGTCTTAAGAAAATGCGTCCATTCGGGGGTTGGCCGATTGCATTTTTACTTATTTATAAATCATTTATGTATGTATTTGCGAAACATGCCAAGCAAGTGGACCGCCACAGTTGGCGGGGTTAGGTCCCTGTGTATCGATGTTGTGAAATCCCAAAAAGGTGTTCGGTATGCTAAGCTACAAAGTGGCAGCACAAATGCCAAAACAACAAAAAAATTTTATTGATTTTTTTTTCTTTGCTATTGCCTATTTAAAGAGAGAGGAATATATTTTAGATGCTCTGTATGCTAAGTACCTGGCTTAATATGGTACATACGTAATGAGTTGATGGAACATGTGTGTCTGCTCTCAAGAGTACGATATGTCCAACGCGTTTGATAACTTTTTTTAAGGGAATTGCACTTAAGTGATGGACATGGGCATGGATTAGCGACCACGCCACGCGCCACTGGCCGAAATACAAAATTAAATTTGAGTAGCATAAAGCCAACCAGAGCTACAGAGGCCAAACGAGTGCGTAGTGGTTATGCAATATACAAGAGGGGTAGGAAGACTCTGCCCAGCTTATTGGTATATGACAAAAAGGTAGCACAGCCGTGTGGTTGCAAAATATCCAAAAATCCATACCAAATGTGCATACAGCGATTTGTATGCCTTTTACTTAGACGAGAGGGCAAATTGGTTTGGGGGACACAGTTTCAGTAGCTAAGAATCGCTCTGATTTCAGTTCACCAAATTTTACAATTTCGTGATGCAGTGGGTAGAGTGTGACATCTAATAAACAGTATTTATTACTATTTATAGGAAATATATCGAAGGATTAATATATCGAATGTAGCTGTCAAATGGAATTTGTCAGTCGAATGGTCATCTATTGGACAGTTTGGTATATCACTCAGCTGCAAGAATATAAAAACTTCACCAGACACTCCGCAACATATATCGTTTATCCTAACTGGAACGATTCCTCCGGCTTGGAGAGCGAAATTGCTAGCTGCAAAAGAGCTCCTCAAGGTGAAGCAAATAAACAAGAACTTATATGACAATGTAGTAACAGCTTTTGCTGACACCAGTTACACTTTTGTCTACAACCTGTTCAAGGACATAATAGATCGAACCAAAATGGCGCACAGGTACATACCATGCTCCAAATTAGTTTTACAGAGAAACACGATAAGACTGAGCAAGAATGAAATGGCCCCAGAAAGAATGAAAGCCATCTACGGCGAAAAATTAGCTTATTATAGGAGTAATAACTGGAAAATCATTGCCACAGATGCATCGATAACAGAAGACTGCGTAGGCTTAGGAATATTTGATAGCAACAGAGAAGAAGAATTTATGTACGCAGAACGCAGAACTTTTTGCAATTAAAATAGCATGTAAGATTGCTTGTAGTCAAAGGTACAAAAAAACTGTGATATTCTCTGACAGCATGGGTGCTATATCGATGCTGAAGGACAACAAATCCAAATCATATATTGTCTGTGATATTCATGAAATACTGAACTGCTCCAACATTGAGGAGATAGAGATAATTTGGATCCCTGGACACAAGGGAATTAACATCATTGAAAGGGCTGATAAAACGGCCAAAAAAGCAACGACAGAAGGACAACCGTACAACATACATTTAAGTTATGCAGAAGCTATAAGACAGATCAAAAAACGAAATTTTTCCAACTGGAATGACCATTATAAAGACATATCAAGGGAAAAAGGGTGGTTTTTTGCGGAAATTTTCCCAGAAATTTCTGAAAAACCGTGGCATTCCCAGCTCAAATCGAAAGCTAGGGACATCAAAGTCATTAATAGACTAATGACGGGACACACGTACTACAAAACTTATCTACATTTAATTAAAAAAGTGCCAAGCAACATTTGTGATGTATGCAATGTAGCTGAAACTGCAGAGCATTTAATTTTTAACTGCCAAAGACTTGCCTCATTAAGAAGGAAATATAAAATCTTCAATCGTTTTAGTAATACAAAGGATCTCTTGCTTTCGAAGGAACCTTTATACTTTAGAGAGCTAGCCAGATTTATAAAAGAAGCCGGTTTTGACTTTTAAGTAAAGTAAATGTTTAGTTTTGAATAACAATACATATCAACTGCCAATCTCACATGCCTTGGAAGAGCTGCGCGCCTTGCCAAGAACGCATCTTGTACCTGGTCAATACGGTTGCCAAACTGTGACCAACAAACTATCATTCTCGCGGTGATAAAAGCAAAAAAAAAAAAAAAGAATATAAAAACTTTGGTCGAGCCGAAGCTAGCTTTTAACTAATGCTTTATTTTCGTAGTCTGGTGTTATAAGCGCTAAGTGCTGATCAGAGCATTAGCCTATATAAGTGATTGAAACTCCGTGTTTTGGTGTTCGGATAAACATGGTTACATTTTCGTGGTCGCTAAGTGCTGATCAGAGCATTAGCCTATACAAGTGATTGAAACTCTGTGTGTTTTGGTGTTCGGATAAACATGGTTACATTTTCGTGGTCGCTAAGTGCTGATCAAAGCATTAGCCTATATAAGTGATTGAAACTCTGTGTGAGTGCTTGTTTTGGTGTTTGGATAAACATGGTTAGATTTTCGTGGTCGACCACATTAAGTTTGGAAACAAATATGCAGAGTAGGAGTGTGTTGCGTTCCAAAAATAAATGGTCTTCCACCGGGTATCAATTAAAAATTGTAGCCACCCTCTGGAGGCATTGGCTGGGAGGCACTAAAAGTACCATTCGCCTGCTGTGGAGCCAGTTCGGCTTCAGCTTCATTGTCGTCATTAAAATAAACATCTAAAATTTCATAAGCCTTTTCGTAAATCTCCTTATTCTCATGTTGCTGCAGAGCCTCCAGCTTATCCAGTCCACCGAGTCTCTCAACCATAAGACAGAGACTCTCAGTACACCCCAACTTCTGGTCCCAGGCAAGCAGATTGGCAAGCCCTGTCTGAACCAGTTTTATGGTATTAGCATCCTTGGCATCCAGTATTTTTATCTAAGGCTTTAGAATTCTGTACTTCTCAATTAAGTCTACAAGTTGTTCCGGAGTGCCTGAGATAGTGGCATTTGTCACCGCCAAAGCATCGCTTACTTGAGTTGTTGACTCGCCCAGTTCCAGAATTTGCCTTATTTGTGCAAATATTCCACCATCAAAGACCGCCAGGAGTTGCTCTTTACTGCCAGCTGTTATGTTCCCAACTGCGAAAGCAGCCTGCTTGACAATGTTCTTGTTTTGATGCTGCAACAGTTGGGACAATTGGGGCACAACTCCAGCGGCAATGACCACATCGATTTGCTGCTCCGTGCCCGACACAATCAAGCACACCAAGTGCAGCGCCGGTAAAATAACCTTCGGCTCTTCCATTTTCAGCAGATCCATCAGACGAGGAACTACACCTGCTTCGACCACAGCTTGTATATCATGATTATCAGTGATGTAGAATAGTGCCCAGCACGCGTCGGAGATCACTTTAACATCCTGTTCATATATAACATGAAAAAGCACGGGTTGCAAACGCTTCAGCTCCTCCAAAGTGAGTGGGGGGGCACTCTTATAGCGGCACAAATTTAACATCAACCAGACAATAGTGCGCCAAAGCGCGTGAGGCATCCCGTTATTGATCATGTTTAATACGCCATTAACGACATGGTGTTGGACCAGTACGTCGCGAGCGGCTGCGCCATCGCCGGCAATGTTACCTAAGGCCCAAGCAGCCATCTCGGCCAGATGCATTGAGTTGCATTGCAGCATGGATATTAGCGGCGGCACTGCTCCCAGTTCAATGACACAGCGTGTGTGATCCGAAGTGCCAGATGCTATATTAGCGAGGGTCCAGGCGGCCTCGAACTGCAGCTGGGGATGGCTATCGCTTTGCAGGAATTTTATTGAAATCGGCACTACGCCAAGACCAATTATTAGCTCATAGGGTGGATTACTCCACCCACTAAGCATTTTTCGGACAGCTTGCATGCCCTTGAACTGAAGTTCCGCATCCTCGCTTTTCATGGCCGCCACTATCTCAAACAATGGTAATGGCTCAGTGGAATCACAATTTGGCTGATCAGGCGTAGAGCTTAGGTCCCCTTCATTGATTATGCGACGCTTACAGTATCCATCCATCCTCTTATACTTCCGCAATTCTTCTGTCTCCTCACGACGGCGCCCGCGCAAGTCCTCCGTGTTGAGGCTGAGGGACTTGAAGGTGCACTTACGCTTGTTTGCATCCATATTCTCAATGTTGATGCTACACAAAAGGCCCAACAATTTTTTTTGGATTTTTTTTACTTATTTTTTTTTTTTTATGTAATGTTAATGCTTTCAATACAAGCGGCAAACTACTAACTCTAGTAAGTAGGTAGACTCTCTTACATAAATTTCACTTGAGTTTTTTTTCAAGGCATACTAGATAGGAAAGTTTTTCAAAAAAAGAACACATTAAATTCAGAAAAATGCATGAAATCTTTATTTGAATCGATAGTACGGTCCATATAATTTAATGTTTGAAGATTATTTCATGCAAATGTTGACCGTGACTGCGCCTTAATAGTCCATCCGCTTAGTCCAATTTTTGCATACTCTTTTCAACATTTCGGGCGGTATCTCATAAATAAATGCTTCAATGTTGTCTTCCAATGCGTCAATTGAAGCGGGCTTGTCTGTATAGACATGAGCTTTAACATAGCCCCACAAAAAATAGTCTAAAGGCGTTAAATCGCACGACCTAGGCGGCCAATTAACCGGTCCCGATCGTGAAATAAAATGTTCACCGAACTCGCCTCTCCATAAGTCCATTGTTGCGCGTGTTGTGTGGCATGTGGCACCGTCTTGTTGAAACCACATGTCATGCAAGTCAAGCTCTTGCATTTTGGGCAAAAAAAAGTTGGGTATCATCTCAAGGTAGCGCTCACCATTGCCTGGGCACATCCCTGCGGATCCACACCCCAGAAGCAACAACTCAGATAATCATGAACCTGGAACCAGTAGACACTTTCCCTGAAGTGTGAAGCTTCGAAAGGCGCAGTAAATCTGGGAACTGGAAAACAGCACTGAACCAACCAACAGTGCATCTCTATCAACACCGTCTGGGTACCTACCCGTGCAGGCATACCGGGCAACGAGGGAGCAGACGAGCGTGCTAGGAACGGCCTGGCGCTGCCAGCGACGCAAACGGATACGGGACATTCAAAGACCCCTGCAGAACATCATGACGGAATTCGGAAGTGGAGGGCCAGAAATAGGGCAGAATCTTAGGGGACCTCGCACCCGGTTGTCACATTCCCCCGATCAATTTTTGGCCAAGATAATTTCACCCAAAGGGACTTTCCCAACCCCTGAACTTTAGCAAGAACAGGATGAGAACTATGGTAGAGCTGGCACTGGGGCACTGTTCATCGGTCAAATGGCCACCAGGATGCGCGGTGCCCCAACATGACTTCTGCCGTAGCTGTGAACAGAGGCAGGCCAGAAAGCATCCCTCACCTTTATGCACTGCCCTGCACTTTAGAAACGCACCCAGGATCTGGTCAAACCATTCTTGAAGACCTGGGCAGTCTGGAAAAATGTGCCCTAGGAAGACTCTTGGCTTTTTTGTAGACTCCTCAAAATCGTTCAAATAGAGTTTGGTGCAGAATCTTGATCGTCAATTCCCACTACCCCCCTCCCCTCCCACTCCCCCACAATGGGCCAGGTCAGAACTCGTCCTTTGCCGAGCAGCCTATTGGAACCTAACCTAACCTTGGTAAATGCAGTTGCAGGTATTACACGGTCCAGCTGCTGCGGTAAAATTTGTAAGTTTTTGATTTGCTTCCGGATTATTGTGAAGATATGATAGACGATGGGTAAATAGGAGGTATGGGTTTCTCAAACGGTCAAAAAGTCACGAAATTGGGCCCATAAGATTAGATTATCATAAAGATGGGTAAATAGAGAAAAAGATCGAACGGTCCAAATGTTTATGGCGATTTGCAGCCAACACCAGCTTGAATAAAGTCGCTTCCATAAGAATCATAAGGACCCGGGCGTCGTGGGTATTCGGCTAGTATATATATATATATATATATATATATATATATATGTACGCCGACACGCCCATTGCACACTGGTCCAAATGCCAAAAATTTGCAGAAATTCGAAAAAGGAGTTACAGACCGAAACTTGGTATGTCATAGTATTGTTGTTTCCCGAGAAAGCTTAGTCCGATTGGACCACGCCCCCTACGCCGCCCCATTGCTAATGTCCCGAAAATATAAATTGAGTATTTAAACTGGTACATTGTCCAACAAAACTTGAACGTATATATAACTTTTTGAATAAACAATCTGACAATTCATTTCTCCACACCCTTACCACCCTCCCACCAGACTCCCACCCCAAAATATTTAGCTTCCCAAAAAATATGTAAAACATCAATTAATATACATATATGTTATTTCTTTAGTAAGGCATTTTTTAAGATTTTTTTTGGATTATTTTGTTAATCATTTTCCACATCTAAATCGAAAGAATATATATCGATACATTCAGATGTGTCCAAGTCATCTTCCTTATCGTCATCATCTGCATTGACATTATTAAATAGAAAGTTTACATTTGGAGCCTTAAAAGCTAAGAACTTCTGCTGATAAGTGTGTTTTTGGATTTTGCAACAGCCTTGTTGAATATAAATGCTGGAAACCAGGGGAACTGATAGCGCTCGGCAAAAACGTCTGTCATTTTATTTATACGACTATTTGTCTTGCATGTGAACGTCTATCTTTTTATAAAACTTATTTTCGGGCTTCCGATGCATTTTCAGCTAGGCAAACCAAGTGGAAGGGAGGATGCGGCTATGATCTGAGCACCATGAGCAAGTACTTTATGTACCGTAGGGGTCTGACATTGGGTACTAAGTGATTTTTCCATGTATAAAGAGCCAGCTTTTTTACAGAAATTTTAAATTTTTGAACATCAATTTCGAAGTTGTATGAAATGAGGACATTATAATATAGAAGTTCTTAAACCTCCGGTCGAAGCTTCTTTCTTTACATTGACGCAATGTCGGTTCAAAAATGCTTTTCTTGCTGTGTTCCCATCGTTTGCCGCTTCCGTTTGCCTTGGGCTTATCGACATGAAGTCCAAGAAACCGCCCATAATTTGCCTTGAATTTCCACTTTCTCCGCGCAGACATTTTTTTCTTTGTCTTCAGGGCCACGTACTTGCCATTTATTGACACCAATCCCATATCCACTTAAGAACAACTCGGGAAAACCGAATCCACGCGTGTGGGAGGACTTCATCTGCATTCTAGCGCTTATTTTTGTAATAAAGTTATCCGACTCCAGATCAGTTATTATTATTGTCATAAATTGCATAGTCAGTCTTGTCGCCAGCAAGATCAAGGCTGAATTAGTTCCAGTTAAGATATTCAGACTTTTCCGTCAATTAAAGTCATTTTCAGCCTTAAAACTTATGGTATATAACTTTGTTTTTGTTCGCATCTTCATATACCATCGGCAATAAATCATCTTGAATTTCCAAGTCCAAGTTTGCTTTCTTTAATATAGCGAGTTCCTTCTTTAACGAATAATTTTTAAGAGGGGCCTCCGCAAAATCGCACAGACTGCGGAGACGGTTCATCCAAATAACTCGGATCATCGAATCAACTAATTTTAGCGGATTAGGTTGTTGGTAGCAAAAACAGCATCGATCCAACGTGTCAGATGCATTCAATACGAAATTATAGAGACTTTGCCCAGTCGAATCGTCAAATCCATAACTAGCAATTAGTTTTACTTGAAATATCAGCATATATATTAAGCACTTCGCTTGTAAATAACATTATGCGTTCGACTATGTGCTTCAACAGAAGCGTAAAGGAACAGACGCGACTGACTCTGTAATACATATTCCTTTAGGTCTACATTTTTCTTTTGCTGCAATCACTTTATTGTAGCTCGGATAAATGTCGCAATTCCGGTTTTTGCTATGTTGTCTTATGTTCATATATCTTTAGTAGCTATGTTTTCTATTAGAAAATCTAAGGCTTCTTCTGGAGTATAAGGTACACGCCATCTCTTTTTTCTTCGACGTTTTTTAAATGCGCCTTTGTAGCGATCGCTGCAGCATGGACAAGAAGATTTGCATATTATTGCCATTGTCTGCCGAAACCTCTGCTGCTAATTTGCGCTTTGGGCGAGAACTACCATCAAATGTCGTAGCATGGACGTCCAACAGTTTTGGCGGATTCATCAACAAAGTTACATGCTTTTAATTGTAGGAAGTTGCATACGTGATGATGAAAGCCAACTTGGATGTTTGTTTTAAATCTTGTAACCATTCGGATTACATTTGTTTAAATGGTACTTCTACATAAGCAACAAGTTCTTAATTTTTGTTCGACTCCATGATTTGGTTGGGCTTCCGTGACTTTGCTGCAGCACAAAATTATATGAGGCCTTCTGGTTTGCCGATTATTTGGCTAGCCAAAATCTAAGCATTCCTACGGTCTAGCGAGCGAGATTCTTCTGATACTTAATCGGTTTTGGGCATAGCTCGCAAATGACAGTTGATGGTTTTTTCTAATATGCTCTGCTTCGTAACATAACCGAAAAGATTGTGCACGATCTCTCTCTGAGCGGCTCTCTTTTTTTTTTGTTTCAAAGCGGTTTTCGCTCCGTGTGCTGCATTGACTAATTCGTGTGACGCTCTCAAATGAGTGTCGCGTAAAGTAATACGATTTTCGCTCACACAAAGACTCTCACCAAAAGACAGTTTGACTAAAAACTCAACAGAAATGATCTTTGCCTTCGTGTGCATGTAAATACATACATATAAATGTACATGTATATGTATAATGCAAACAAAAAGAACGAACAATATATGTAAGCAAACGATACAGTGTTTGACTTGAGCGAAAAAGAAACAGAAATAACTGTCTTGCTCAGAGCTCGAAGTCAGACGCGACAAAATCAGTTTCTGTCTGAGTCTTTTTTATTGTGTGAGTAAAGGACACTTATTTGCAGACAACGAAAAGTGCCAACAGTTACTTGCGAGGCTATGGTTTTGGGCGATTGACTCTTAAGTCGGAAGGGGAAAGTTCAAATCTAGAAGAACGTTCAGAATATCTTATGGAATCTGCACTAACAATAGCCTCTGTTTTTAAAGATCCTTGACTCCAAAGCTTATTAAATAATTCTTATAACAAGAACTTAACATAATATTGGTAGTATTTTTTCATTTCGTGGTCTACCGAAATAGAATTTTACTTCACAGCAAATTATATTTTTAGTATTTCCATGTGTTCTACAAATAGTTTCTGATCGAAAAGCGACACAATTCCCATGCGATTTGTTTATTTTTTTAAATTGAAAACGATTTGTAGAACATATTTGATTAAATTGATTGCTAAATATAATATAATAATATGCTAAATATTGATTGTTATTAATATTGTGTAAAATATGGGCTAAACCAAGGTTCGTACCAAAACCTTCGTCTAAAAACCTTGAATCTCAAGTTTGCAAACCTTAACCGTTGGTAAATTTTGGTTCGAACCCTTGAACCGGAATTCCGAAAAATTTGTTAGGGTTGCAGCACTGGTCGATATATACTTTATATGGTCGGAAATGTTTCCTTTTGCCTGTTACTTACATTTACAAAACTTCATGATCCTCTTTTCCCATTTTAATGAGAACAGGGTAAAAAAATAATATTGTTGACGACTATCAAAAAGCTTGGGAACTTTCAACGATTTGCTGAAATTGAACAGAAGTAAGCACAATAATAGTTTAAGAAGCTATGAACCAAGGTTCGAACCAAGACCTGAGGTTTCACAGGTTAAGGTGCCGGTCTGCGAATAGAACCTTTAACTTTACAACGGGTTCAAACCCCAGACCGAACCTTCTGCAGAATTTTATAGGTTTGCAGCTTTGGTTAAAACCAAAAAAAATCAGAGCTAGGTTCATATATTAAATTCCGGTTTCGATCATCCTTAACAAGTTATTTTTGTACCAACGGAAACTTACTCTTGATTTCCATGAGTACCAAAGTTTCTAATGCTCCAAAGAAAATCTTGCAACTTATACAAACTAAACGACAATGCGTATTGAATAACTGAAGCATAAGTGGTATTCCAGAAAGTGATTTGCTTTCGATTTTGATTTGCTTTGGATTTCGTGCATCAGCTGCTCACATTTGGTATTGGATTTGGTTCATTTTAGTGTGACCATTTTCTAGCACTCGCTGTGGCGGTTGTTTAAATTATTCTGCTGATACTTGAAAAAAGTTTTATGTTTTTTCGAGTTTAAAATTTGAGGAATTAAATGACTGAATTTATCGTTTGCATTTTAAAATGCCTACGAGCCATTGTACAAATAGACCAGCGGCCTAGAGAGGGAAGATGTCATAAGTGCTCGATTTTTATACCCTGTTCCCATTGAAAATGGAAAAGGGGGGATCATGAAGTTGTGCAAAAGTATGTAACAGGTAGAAGGAAGCATTAGCACCTACAAAGTATATATACTTGACAGCAATCAACAGCCGAGTCGATTTAGCCCTGTCCGTCTGTCCGTATGAACGCGTGTTTCTCAGAGACTATAAGAGCTAGAACAAAAATTTTGCATAGAGAGGTGTATACCCATTCAACACGAGTTTGTTTCAGATTTGGAAAACTTCCCCCCCTTTAAGCGCAAACAACGTCAGAGCCACAAGTGTAAGATAGACCTTCCAAACTTTACATATATTAAGTAAAGCCCAATATCTATATATTCTGAAAAGATCACTAAGATCAGACAATAAACAAGAAGTTATATAGAATCAATTTTGCGTGGGAGGGGGTCTGTCAAAACAGAAAGTCAAGGGAACAGGGTATTTTGTAGTCGGGGCCTCGAATACAGCTCCCTTACTTGTTTGGAATGTGTTCGGGATTACTTATTTGCATAATTCTACCTCAATTCTTCCACGATTTTGTCCTGCCTTTGTCTCTTAAGTTCTGCCAAATGGCATATGTCACTTCGCTTGACCTTAGTCAAATACATAATTAATTGAATTAGCTTTTGTAAGTAGAAACAAGTTTTCACAATTTAATTCTGAAATCTTTTGGTTTTCGCGCCTTTGTTTAATTTCGCAATAATGCTGCAAACGAAAGCAAAACAAAATGAAATCAAGGTCGTTCCGTCAACTGCTTTTGATTTGCTTTCACGAAATCAAAATCGAAAGTAAATAAAAAAAAAAAACCCGTTGCCTCTCATTCTTCTTAGCGGCGCCAGCCGTTTACTTCGCGGTAGAGTCGTCTGCAAAAACAAATATATGCAGTGTGTGTATGGCTGGTGGACTCGAGCATCGGTTTTGAGTCGAGGATTTTAAAAGTAATTCTGAAGGCATTTCTAGAATTTTAAATTGATCTTTCCTGTCGAATTGAAGGCTCGGTCACTCAAAACCAGGCGACAAAAGAAGTCGCTAGGCAGGAGGAACCGAACCGGTTCGGTTTATAAGCGCTTTGCAGCCCTGATTTCATGTTCAAGGTGTCTTTCAATATTTTATTTTATTTCAACAATTTTACTCGAAAGAAGCTTAAATTCATGTATAGAACCAAAAGTTCGATTCCTAGCTTTTTGATCCAAAGACTTTGAAGAGTTCTTGTCTAGGTCTTTAACCTCTTTAACTCTTACTTTAACTTCTTTAAAGTGCAGCACAACTCATGATTAATTTGACACACCCCTTTGCCCCTTTTGGCGCAGCTTTAAGTTAATTATGCATGATTTGTTCGGCCCACTAGGCGTATGATTAATGTTTAAGTTAATTGCACTTAAGTGCCTTTGCACATTACTAGCTCGAGGTCAATTTTAACCCAGAAAACAATCAAAAAGTGGCCATAGTTTTGCAGTGCACTCACTTATTTGCCTCATCATCGACTGCAGCAGCAGCACCAGCTTATTATTAATCGCGGATTCTTATTCCAAATGCAATAAATGTTCGTGCAAGCGTTTTGTTTTATTTTTTATGAATTTTATCCTTGGCCGCAATGTGCTCGATTTTGGTAGTCGTTTGCGTGAGTGTCTCAAGCACAACACCCGCGCATCTCCAACTGATTCCATATTACTCATTAATATTATGATTATTATGCGCCAGGCGATATGCGATTTGCGATATTATCGCTGCTGGCTCATGGCAAACAGTATTGCCATTATGATTAATGATGTGCGTGCCCGCAGAGAGGCTACTGTTTGGAGTAGAACCTACTAACTTGAGATCCCAAGAACAAGAGGGCGGCAAATGCAACTAATGTAATCGTTTGTTGCCTGACAAAGAAGTTTTTTTTATTGTTTGTAATTGACAGCTTAAAATGTTTATAGCAAAAGTCATAAATCTTTGCTTAATTACATGAAAAGCAAATGTAAATTAAAAATTTATGGCTTTACACAGACCAAAGGACCTATCGGAGCTTTTCACAGAGTGAAAGGGAGCTACAGTTTAACGCCGAATCCGAATGGGAAAGTATGAGAAGCCAATTTTGGTAAAGGTGACCGGTTGTGGTTCGAAACCACGACCTCTCGCACAGCAGGCACACACTCTACCCACTGCACCACAACGGGATAAAGTCAGGTGTGTGAGGTTTCCATCGAAGCCTCCATTAGACGTCTACTGAAATGAGCGTTCCCTTCCGCCAATCTTTTGTGTATCCACGAATCGCCACGAAATCCCCCAATTCTCAATCCTGCCTAATGAATGCTTGTCCAAGCTATTGAACTTGGCCGTGCACAGGGAATGTAGTCGAACCTAAGAGCAAGCCCAACTGGTGGTACTTTAGTATAACCTTGTAAATCATTACAAAGATTGGCCCCTGGCAAGGTCGATTACCTTTAAACAAACCTTGTTTAGTTGCGGCAACATTTGCTGCTGCAACAATGTTGCTGGCACTTAAGCAACACACATTTTAGATTACTTTTCGTTCCACTTAACAATATCTTGAGCTTACATTCTGTGAGGCCTACGTCATTAGAGGGATTATGCAATATCCGTTCAATGCATGAGCAGTGCCTGGCATACCAAATAAGTTTTCACTTTTCAATGGCAAGCCCAAATTTGATTCAGTCAGGAATTGGTGTATTCACCTTATAGACACCTTTAGCTATATATGAACTTGAGTTTGGGTTTGGCATACAAATCAAACAGTTAAACAACCTGCAAAAAAATAATTTATAAAAAAAAACTGTACCAGTTAACCTTTAAATTCCGTTAAAAATGCAGCCGCCACAGCAGCAGCAGCATCCACATAATTGGTCATCGATCGTGTTGTCCACACAAAACAAGCGCGAGGGGCATGCAACAGGTATGTATGAGGCATGAAACTGAAACCTGCCCTACAACTCGGATGACCTTTAAGGACGTTTGCACACAATTTCTAGAGCAAGGAAGATGCTGATAAAAAAGAAACAAGCTCAAAACTTAAATACAGAAGCTGCTGTGGCTGTGGCTGGTGCTGCTGCCGCCAAAAGCGAAACCCGTCGAAACGAAAACAAAACCCAAAAACTCGTTTACTCCGCTGAATGCCAAAATGAAAACGAAAAAACGGCAAACTGCTGCTGTTGCCGCTGCTGCCACAAAATGTTGCAATCCGAGCAGAGTTTGCCACCCAAACTGGGTTATGGCAATTTCCAAGAGCAGGCCATATGGAATTGTCGTCTAGTCCAAGGCGTGCAATTTGCATTGGCTGCCGCTGGCAGCTTTAAAAGTTGAAGTTTTCATTGGCAGCCGCCGGGCTAAAGTTTATATAAAACATAATGTGTGCTGATGGGCGGGAGGGGCATGCCACGGAAGCTGAGATCAAATTTCAAGCATGGGGGAAAGGCCTAAGCCGAGCTTAACTAATTAGGTCTGACCGAAAAGTTTTTCGCAATGCTGACTCACTGACCACTCAGTTTTCATTTGGTTTTCCCCCCGTCCCTCACGCCAGGCAATCTAACTAAGTGGCATATAAAATTCATAATTATTAAGTGAAAAAAAAAACACTTAAACAAATATGCAACCATCTGACTGGTATTGGCGCTTATTGCCACACTTCAGTTCAATTCGCATAGAACTGTTAATTTATTTGTGGTCCCCAGAGGTAGGCAGATCTCCGCCAAATGAAGGCAGTCACCTAAGCTTTAGTTTTTAGTTTAGTTTTTACCCACCGAGCGTGAGCATTGTCTTAAGATGGGAAACACGGGGAGCCTATCAAAGGAATGGGTAAGCTTGCAACGCTAGTGAAATGTTGCTTACTTAAGAAATTTCAACTTATGTAACAATGGAGGTGTTCTGTGGTGGGTTGCTGTAACGAAAGGTGAGCTCTGCAAGAAGATGAGAAGATAAGGTTCTCAAGGAACACACCATATATTGGATGATATAACTATCAAGGCAGCCAAAATTCGATTCAAAGTTTTTAGATCTTTGAACCGAATCCACCAAATGAGTGCCATTTTCAAAAGCTTTGGAAATTTGATTGCCTAAAAATTAGTGGAGTCAACTTTTGTAAACATTTTGTCAAACCAAACTTAAAGTTCAATGCCTTTTCAAAATGGTTCGTGAACAGAACGATAAGACTTATGACCAACTCGAACCTCCCGAGTCTATTTTAGAATTTCAAGGTTTTAATTTCCAAGACACAGAATACAGAATAGACACCAAAACATTTGAAGAAAATAATTCATTTCATTAAACAGCTTTTAAACGTAATCATTAGACCCCGGAATTTATGTTTTTCCTCATTACTCCACTGAAAAAGGTAAAATTTTGCATTTAGGCTTTAATAAACACGACATATCAGAAATATGAAATTTTTATGCAAAATATGTCGAAAAATATTTTAAATATGCTGAATATGTCGAAAAAAATACTGTACTAAGTTTAGGAGTTATTCTTTCACTTTGATCAATGTAACTGTTTGCATGAATGCAGAATGTGTATTTAGGCAGTATTGCGTTCAATACATGTCCACACCATTTATCGCAATGTGAATTAAATTAAAAAATTGAGTTCCGTTTTGAATTAGAAGTGTTCTCTCGGTGGCTGCGGCATTGTTTGTGTTGTTTTTTCTTAAAATTTGCCCAGAAGCAACGACTTGTGCGCAGGTCGTTTTCATGGTGCTAAAGACATTTTTTGTTCATCCATAATTCGGAAAGGTTCTGTCGAATAGCTTCAAGCTAATTGTGCATAAATTGCAGGTAATATTCCTTATTGACCGCTTTTCCCTGTGGCAAGAACTCGTGGCCGGATGTGGTAGATCGAATAGTGTGCGCCTGCTGTGCAAGAAGTCGTGGTTTCCAGCTATGAAGTAACTAGCCATAAAATGCTTCTCAAACTTTGCCGTTCGGATTCAGCGTTAAACTGTTGGTCCCTTTTCTTTTGTACGAAAATTAGAATCACGCAAGACAAGAGAGAGAAGAAATTGTGTTTGGCATACTTTTTAAACAAACCTCGTTGGTCTTCGAGCGATTGATTGTAGCATAGCTCTAAGTATTTTTTACTTATATTTTTTTCGTTAGGAATATTTGTCCAGTATACTTATGTAGAAATAATGTTAATGTTTCTTTGTTAAAGACCTGAATGGAAAATTTATCGACATCATCGTCTTGCTTAAAGCATAGTACTCAGACAAGTTAAATCGATTTAGCTGGGTGTCAACTCCATTTAAAAAGGTAGCTAAACGGTTGCTAAAACTTTTAGCTGGTCTCTTAGCTTGAGCCAGTTCTAAGACAAACTAATTGCTTTAAGTCATACCGAGCTAAAAACTCGTGGCGCCGCAACTTTGACTGGTTATACAGCTGATAGAGTTTTGTCGTTTGACATTTGGAGGTATTTTGTTATTGTAGGGTGGTATTTTGGCGTTGAGCAGTCACACTGTTCCATTAGCTGAGACCTCAGCGGAAAAAATTGTCTTTTGAGCTAGGTCTAGATTTAGATTGTCTGCGTACTTAGCTTTAGTATGTGTAGAATGTGTTTTCCCAATTAACATTGGGGTTGTAATTTTAAATTGAATACAATGCCAGAAATGCATTCGGTTTTTACCACAATAGCATCATTTTTTGGTTCGCACACCCAAGTTTTTAACCGCTTCACTTGTTGGATTATTTTCTTTTACCTTTTCCAAACAATTCAAAACACGTACGACGACTGTGTGTTTCAATAAGTTAACATTAAATATAAAAAAAACTAATATTTGGAAGCCTGCTTTGATAATATGTCGGAAATTATGTCGGTAAAATTCTGAATATGCAAAATATGTCGAATATGCAAAAATAACTTAGATCCCATCCACATATTTTAATATGAAACGAATTTCTGTGCAATCAGATTTAATTTTGGTCAACGGGTTCAAAATATGTTTTTGCAAAATTGTTATTGCTCCAGCTTAGCCACAGCACTAGGGCACACCTGGTTTAAACTTATGTTAAAAAGACATTTAAAGGATGATGAAGAATAGCACAATCGGGTTTTGGGACTGGGAGCATTTTCCAATTCCAGGAAACGAAATCAAAACGATAACAGGCCTATGGAAAAATAAAAAAAATTTAAAATTGCTTGACACAGCCCCAAAGGGCCAAAGCCGAGCATCTCTCAATCTCTTGGCTTGTGCGCTTCTAATTTTCGCACAAGAGAAAGGGACCTACAGCTTAACGCCGAGTCCGTACGGCAGTTTGAGAAGCTTTTGCATTTCTAATTACTACAAAGCTGGCGCCAACAGCAGAGAGGGGTGACCGGGTGTAAAGTTTTTTCAAAGAAAAAACTTTTCATTAGATGTTCCGAGGCGGGATCGAACCCACGACCTCTTGCACAGCGCTCGCGCACACTAGCCGCTAAGACACAACAGGCCACAACAGGCCTATGTAACTTCAATTAATTTTTTGATTTTATTTCAAAACAAAATGGACTTTAAAACTTTAAGCGCAATATTGATTCTAAAATCAAATCATACCTTATTTGTTTTAAACTAAAATGAATATAGGGGGGTGTCCCAGAAATCTCTAGAGATTTTCGTATAATTGATAGGATTTTAAACTAAACTAGAAGGACTTTATATGCAAAGTATCAAGAGAAAAGTCTCCTACATTTACTTGGCGCTGAGCAGTCGGTTTCAAATCTCTCTACTTTTGTCATCTAATCTAGTAGCCTTGCATTTTGGAGACACTTCACATGTCAAGGCAAGCAGTTTTAGTTAAGAGTGAAACCGTTTATACGAAAATCTCTAGAAAGTTCTGGGACACCACCGATTTAAATGGTTTGAAACCGGTAAACGAAACGATTATTTCGTAACCGAATCGTAACCGGACTGGAAAAAAATAGATAACCATAACCGAAACCTTAATGTTAGACTAAACATAAAAAAAGACTATGGGCCCTGTACCGGTTTTCGACTCGATTTTCGTGTAAACATTAATGTTTCGCTTTTAAGTAGTATTAATTTGTATGTAAGTAACAAGACAATCTGTGGTTACTAGATCTCGTCGAAGATTCTCTCGAATTGAATTCACTTGGCATTGAGCAATCGGTTTCAGTTGCTTAAACGAATTCGAGTTTTTTTTTAAATCAGATCGAGTAACCGTAGGCATGTTTTTCACCTTCTAAACAATCTTTTTCAAATTGGATGCAAAATGTTAACGCTTACACGAAAATCGACTCGAAAACCGGAACAGGGCCCTATACTAAAAACTGTCCAAATCGGACTAGTTCTAGAAGTACCACATATACGGGGGTGTCCTGGAAATCTTTTGGCTTCGGTTGGTTTGCAAATCGCTCGAAAAATCCGTCGACGTCCCAAAACTTGGAGAGATTTCATTTTCTTATTAGAAAGTCCAGTTAGAAGGTGTGTCCATAAGATTATGGCCCAACTACAAAAACAGGGCTGCTTCGCTCGCAAATAATTAATAACAGTTTTTGTTCATAGCTATATTGATGGTTTCAGACTTGCCAGCCCTGTTTGTGTCTTTGCTAAGTTCGCTAAGTTTGCGTAGGTTAGCGAAGTCGCATTGGTTGGTTTGTATATTGGCTTTGGTTGGTTTTTCCAAATCTCTTAACAAAATACTAGAGGTTTGAAACCAACCGAAAGAGATTTCTAGGACACCGAGAATTGGTTTTGTGTTTGAATTTGGCTGGAAGAGATTTCTGGGACCCCTCCGATAGAAATTATAGTTGGCCCGTAGCAATCATTAAATCATTAAGAAACACGAAAAAAGTTAATAAATATTAATTTTTTATTTAACAATATGAAAATTTTGCAAAATCAAACTTTTTAATTTTCTTACATATTCTTAAGATAATTTTTTTTTACCACGTTTTCACGTTCTTTGACCCAAATTTCTCAGGAACTACTTAACCGATTTTGATATTTTTTACTTGGTGAAAGCTAACACCTATATACATCAAATTTATGTTTAAAAACCATTTAAAATAATTTTTATTTTATCGAAAACAGTTGTCGAAACTTTGAACGCGATTATCTCGAAATCATTTTT
Organism: Lordiphosa collinella; assembly: GCA_018904265.1. Classification (NCBI taxonomy): domain Eukaryota; kingdom Metazoa; phylum Arthropoda; class Insecta; order Diptera; family Drosophilidae; genus Lordiphosa; species Lordiphosa collinella. Next base: position 132,885 of record JAEIFV010000713.1, on the reverse strand, counting down.
TCCAAAATGGTTACCCAAGTAAAAAAAAACTGTGGACCGGTTTTCAAATTTTCTTTTTTAAATTACTCCAAATATTCACCATTCTGGACGGTACCAAAAGATTTGGGATCGGACAACAAATAACGGAGCTAGGATCAATGAAGGGGAAAAAAGTGTCCATTTTTGAAATTTTGATACCGACCAGAATGGTGAGTACTAGGAGTAATTTAAAAAAGAAAATTTGTTACTCAATTACTCTTTTTATTTGGGTAACTATGAGCCAATGATTTTAATTTTTGGTCAACTTTGAACCGGAATACAAAAACAAAGGCAGCAACGACAACAACAAAAATCTCAAAATTTAATTTAACCGAATAAAAAACCGCTTCTAAATATCACTTCTAGTTTTTTTACCCTTGCAAAGGGTATGATAATTTTGCCCATAGGTTTGCAACGCATAGAAAAAATTGTTTCCGACCACATACTCTATTTATATTCTTGATCAGGGCGACGAGCTGAGTTGATTTAGCCCTGTCCATCTGTCTGGTTCTACGCAAACTAGTCTCTCAGTTTTAAAGCCATCGAACTGAAATTTTGCACATAGTCTTCTTTTTGCTGTACGCAGCTAATATGTCGGAACCGACCGGATCGGATGACTATTTCTTATATCTCCCATAGAAACGATCGGTCGAAAAACTAGTTTTAGTAGGAAAAACTTTTTTGTTTTCAATGCAAACGTCTCAAAACTTTGTATTTATTGGTTTTCCAGGCTTTTATTCCCTATACCAAAGATAGGTCTGAAAAATTGTCTTAGTGAGGAAAACTTTTTTGTTTTTAATGGTACCGTCTTAAAATTTGGTATCTGTTTGTTTTATGTGCTTTCACATAATTTTACGAAGTTTTGTCAAATTCTGGTGACTGTAGCTTATAGTACGTGTTGCCATTTTAGCTATTTAGTTGCTAGATCTATCATTTTTGAAAGTGGAAATGCTTATAAATTTTCGAAAATGCTATTAGCTATAAATCTAGCAACTTTAAATTTATGTTTAGCTATTTCTAGCAATTTTTATATTCTTAAGACGAAGTGCAAAATAACGCATTTTTAAATTGGTTTGAAACCTTTGCTATAGAATTTCCTTTGAGTAAAAAGTCTTAGAAGTGAATTTCCGAGTGATAATTTAAGGCATAATCATTAGAAATTGTTTTAGGTTATAAGTAATTTTAGTTGAGTTTCACTACGCATGAGATTTAGTACTTCAATTTATGCCTAAAAAGCGAAAGTCATAAAGATCACATTGCCAGCGTTAGATTCATGACGAAAAGCAAGCAAGGAAAGCCATGTTTTTAGTACCAATTTTTCCAAATCAGCGCTTATTTTACACTGATAGTCGTTTGAAAACATTCAGGGTGTCTTCAGTCTTTATATTCTTTCGTAGAAATTGACTACAATGAATTGACAAAATATTTTTATCTATTATAATGAGCAAAAAAAAACTCAAATATTGCTGATATGGACGAAGTAACTAAATTCTGGTGCATTATTCTCAGTACTGAGATCAGCATTTTTTGGCCTTTCAGCTTTCGTTGCACTTAGATTCTGTTTTGGCTCGGACTCCAAAAAAAGGGAGATTGTGAATTCATTGTGGGACTCTGTCCTTTTTGAAGAATTTGTTAGTGTTAGCACCTTGAAAAGCCAATTGGGGTAATTGTTTCCTACGATACACCGCGATGTCTTGCGACATCGATGTTTTCGATGTTTTGGAAGTTTTAAGAGCCAACCAATTTACCTTCCCAAAGCACTTTCTTGCTTGACAGAGGGTGTTTCCCCCCGGGCCCGGACTTCTGAGAGGGCGCCCCGATTTTTGGCGAAAACTGTACAACATGAGAAAAAATCATGACTATCAAAAGCCGCAGAAAGCGCTTGACTTAGCCCAAAGGGCCAATGCCGAGCTCCTCTCAATCTCTTCAAATCTTAATCAAACAAATTATAGCACTAAAATGTTTCATATTATTATTGGTTTTTAAAAATTATTCAAATTTGTATTCAGGTACATGAAACGCTCCAAAATTTTCGGCCTTAAGGCGCAACGTCTATCTGGTAGGGTCTATCCAGCTTTACTGAATGTCCTTTCAAAAGCGGTGGATATAGCCGGAGTACATAAATATTATAGTTTCTTGTGACTTCTTTTAGTGGGGTCTTCTCTTCATCAGTGTTCGTCTAAAAAAACTATAACTTATATATATCCCAATTAGAGTATTTATTAAATAATAAATCACAAACAATAACTTCCAGCAGATTTGTGGATCATCGTCCTCTGACAGATGCCATTTTTCCAAGTATTGCCTTAAAACGATAATTGCATCTGCTCTGCAAGCTTTAGCATTGATCGGAACATTAAAGGTATCTTCTTTAAATCGCAGATCTACGATAGTTGCTATCATTGACACTCCTCGTATGCGGAGAGCCATTCTCGCATATTAGGGGGATAATAAGTGAAATGGTGGCCGCGTTAACAAGGGTTAGGATTTTTGACGTTTCTTGCAAAGTTTCAATTTCTTCGGCGTTCAACGATTGGGCAATCAACGTTTTTAAAGTTCATAGTAAAATGTCGGCCAGAAGTAAAATTCGGTTTATCACTAATTCTGATCAATTCCACCGGGTGGGGACTTCTTGAACAAGTTCATAAACATTATTCGTACCTTGGGACTGTTTTAGTTTTTCATTGGCAGCAGAACTTGATTTAAAACAAGGAAGAAAGTCGGTCAAGCCCGACTATATTATACTCTGTACCAGTTGGGGTAGGCGCTCGCATTTGCTCCCGATTATATTATATAAAATTGGTATCCAGGGAACACCACGAGGAGGCCATTGCAATAGCAATGGGGTCGATATATGAATAAAGACCTATGAGTCGACTTGAGTTGCTTAAATACTTATCATTTAAGGTGCTGTTACATACTTTTGCACATACTTATTATACTCTATGTACCTTTGGTACAGAGTATAATTAGAAGAGAGAGGGAGAGAGAGAGGATTGGCACGCGGCGCAGACAAAAAAAAACCTTTGCATTTGCCAGAGATAGAGATGGGCGTACATCGAAAATTACGCGGGACTCCGGAGTGACTTAACATCATTGTGATTGCTTGATATTATGTTAGAATTAAAGAACTAGACTATTTTTATATTATTTGCAATTTAAACAATCCTCGCCTTAGTAGTCAGATGGGTAGCGGGCGATATATTTGTCCCGCGACCATCTCTAATTTCTCTCTCTCAATATTGTGTATGTGGGAAAGGGAAGGGGGGAAATGAGAGCGTCCCAGTTAGCAGCAAGAATCCAATTGGATCTAATGAGCTTGCCATAGCTGTTAGGTTTTGTATAGGATTTCGTTGTTGGAATTACTCAGACAATATATTTGCAGGTTTAATTCATTTAAAAAGTAGAATTTTTGGGGGGCGGGGTCATCTCACCCACAACGATCCAATATGAATCGTTAAATAAAAATTTGTCCTAAAATATTGTTGACTTTCACTTTGCTGTGTAGTCGTTGCTCATATATACATACATCTACATACATATGGATGTGTTTTGCTGCTGCAGGAGCAGCCCAGATATATTGAATTTTCGTTTGCTCATATCTTTACTACCGTTCATCCGATCTTTACCATTCCTTTGGCAAATCGAACAAAAATTTTCATTAGAAAATATGTCTAGAAGATTCAAACCTTCTATCTATAAAACTGTGGGAGATGTAACTTTATTCGCAAATTGCGGGGGCGGGAGGGGGCGGAGCGCAAATTGAAAATAAACTTGATCTGCCTGCAAGTATAAGAAGCATAAGTCCCATACATGTCAAACCTCTATCTCTTACCATCTCTGAGATTTGTGCGTTCATACGGACAGACAGACGGACAGACGGACATGGCTATATCGACTCGGCTGTTGATGCTGATCAAGAATATATATACTTTATGGGGTCGGAGATGCTTCCTTCTGTTACATACTTTTGCACAAACTTATTATACTCTATGTACCTTTGGTACAGAGTATAAAAAGAAACAATTCGATTACATTTTGAAATCAGGTCGTTAAGGCTGTGAAGTCAAGGAATTTCTTCGATGCATCGATGTTACCATCGATGTTTCTCCAGCTCTACTTCTCAGGCATGTGTAAATGCTGAACTGAGCTACTCAGCTGAGTTTTCTGACATTCAGGTCTGACAAAAACTCAGTTTAGCGATCATGTCATGTAAATAGAGACTTAACTTAAAAATTTGTTTTTGATATTTGACAACTTCTACTTTATTTCGATATCTTTAACATTTAAGATTCCTTAATTCTTTAAACATGTTTGGCATTTTACAAGTATACTAGTTGATTTTTTTCTGAGTGAATGTCTTTAAATCAGTGAGAGTATAATAAAAGTGCTTATTGCCTATTCCTAACTTTGATGGGTCTTGTATTAAGTGCTTACCAGTTATATTTCATGATACATTTTGCCCTTTGATCAAAGTCATATTGAAAATCGGGCAAAACTATGAGCGGGGCAACTAAGTAAGTATTAAATTTCCAAAAATATTTAAACAACAAGTGAAAGCCACGCATACGCAATGTAGTCATTAAAAGGGCATTCAAGTGTAATTTTGTGTGTGCATTTAAAGTGCTTTCAACACACACACACACACAGTTTTGGGGTGTGTGTAATTGAGCTGTGGCACAAACAAACAGGCGAAACAGGCAAACATTTTTGCACTTCATTGTGCTGGTGACGGGTTTTTTACAAAATTTATTTATATAAAGGTATGCAAAGGTATACATAAGTGGCATAAGGCTTTGGGTGATCACTGTATCGCACAAACTCGCACACACACACACAATATGAAATGAGAAATTGAAATGAAAACAACTTTGCGGTATCTTTTTTATTTTTGCCTTCCGGCTTCTTTTTTATTTAACGGCCATTGCCTCGCTACCCTGGAGGCGCTTGTCTGAGGTTAGTGATGCTGTTGCTGCTGCTGCTGTTGTTGTTGCTATTTATCAGTCCAAGTACTTTTGAAAAGGCAACAGCCAACGTAATCGGCATCGATGACGCTCTGACCAGCCGGGGGGAAATTACCGCATGGCCCGTTCGTTCGTGTGTAACGGTTTTATTGGCTGGGCCGAGCGGCAAATGAAGTGCAATTGTTAAGCAAAACGAACCGAAATGGCCAAATGACAGCATCATCTCCAGTCCCAATTCGGCATTTGGCTAATTTGCAAATGATGCCACATTTCATGTTTATAGCTCGCTTAACATATGCAAGAGTTGCCGATGGGCGCGTCGCTGTAAATTCCCAGTTCACAGCCTTGAAATCTGAATACGCGCATTTCGCCTGATTTGCTAATTTTGTATGTTCACTTAGTTGGTTCAAATGAAAATCCCACCACTTGGCCTTTTTTTAATTTGCCACACACGTTTTCCACTGACATTGAAAATGCTTATTTTATTAATATTATTTTTATAAGTTTTTTTTTTTTGTGGCTGGAAGTTGGCCAAGTTTAATGTGGTGGCTGTTTTGGTTGCCACACCATGTTGAAAAATCACTTGAAGAGAAAACAAATTTGAACACGTACTTCGATGTTGTTGTTGTTGTAGATGTTGTCGTATCGTCAACTTGCATGTAATCAGCTGTACAAATATGGAGATGGGTCTGCGGCTAAGTGTGATGGGAAAATCCATGATGATCACATAGTAAACTATGATTTTTTTAAACACTTTTGTGATAAAGTTATCAAAGAGATGCACCTTAGATTCACACATTAAAGAGAATCTAAATTTTGGTTAAAACATTTGAGTGATTATTCTTACACTGAACACTCCGCGCCACTTCAAAGCACGCCCATAATAATTCAGAAATTCCTCAACCATACAAAAACAATTTATAAATTCTTCTGTGGGCGATTTGACCATAAAGCTTGATTTTTGAATACATCTCGACAATTTTACAACAAAATCGAGAGCTTAAGTTAAGATTGACCCTTCCCGGCTCCGAAACACCCATTAATCAGGGGAAGAAATTTTTTGCAGCTTTCCCTTATCTTAACTAACAGAGCATTAACACTAATGTTAACATATTAACATTATGTTACTCTAGGTGTATTTTTCTTTCGAAACTAGATTTCGTAGAAATTTTCTGAGTGTTATGCGAAAAAAATTAAGTTCGATCAAAAATTAAAATAAATAATAATTTTTTTTTTAGATTCTCTTGCTGCGCACCCAGAAAAGGCACTTCCGGTTGCGCTACCTTGTAGTTATTGCCAATCATGACGTAGCATATCGGATTTTAGGTTTTTTTTTGTTTTTGGTCCAAAAAATTCAAAATTTTGGCGTTTGACTAAAATAAATAAATATAGTTTTTTTAGGTAAAAGCATATGCTAAAAAGGTAAAAATAGTCAAAATATCAACATATTTTTTTATATATGTGATTTTTGGTTTTTTATTTACATTATAATATTGTGTGTAAGTTTATAGCATATATGTGTGGTTCGTAAAATTAATTATAATTCAATTTACAATATAGATTTATAAATTTTTCCATGGTAATAGGTGATAAATTATGTCTTTTATCGGAAAATATTAAATTGTAAGCCGAAAAGCTTCTCTCAACATCACACGATGTAAGTGGTGCATATTTATACTATCTGTCATTGTCTTGTGTATTGTTGTCAACTAAATATGTATAATTCTCTATAGCCTTATGTATAGGGTTTATTATGGTGTAATCTGGGTTCCATTTTCTTCCAAAGAATTAATTAAGTGTGGCAGCTTCTCAAAATGTCTTTTTATGAAATTCAGATCTGAAGCCAGCTAAGAATTTTTAAGCAGCTCGTGTGACTCTTTTCCACATTCGGCATCACCTGGATCAAACGACTGCAGTACCTGCTGCACTAAAAAAAAATTAGATACAAATTATTTTCTATATTCCATACCTACTTACCTACTTAATTCCGGAAAAATGTTCAGCATGGAAGCTTTCTGCCTCAAGCCAAGTTCCCCATCGGGTGATAACTGGCTCTGGTGGTAACATTATATATAATACATCTTTATATTGTTTTGCCAGAATTGAAGATTTTAAAATCACTTTTTTTTACGCTGGACAAATATTTATTTATATCATGATAGGATGCACGCACTGTAGTCCTGTAGAGCGCGTGAGCCAAACAAGTAACATGGATCATGTTGGGGTAAAATACTTTTAGATGCTTTACATCCTTTATCATATATGCAGCTGCATCCGTTAGTAGCATAGGTACTTTTTCTTTAATGTCATTCGGCCACAAATTCCTCAGGGCATTATTTACAAATCTTGAAATAGCACCACTGTTAACGTCTATCTCCTTACTAGCAACTAGATATGGACTTGTGGGAGTTAAATCATTGAGACTTCCAACTTTAAGATTGGCTATAAACTTCCCGGCTTTATCAGTGGTTTCATCTACTGACACCCATACACAATTATTTCCAATAGCCTCTCGTATTTCCGATATTCTCTGCATACAGCACTTTTCCAAATAGTTTTTGCGATCTGTGTTTGATTCGGGATATTCCTTTTTTCAAAAACGAATTGAAAGTTGGGTTACTTAACGCGTTAAATGGTATATTTGCGACAACCATAGCTTGGCACAATTCACTATAAAACAAATTCTCAGGAATATTATCATTTTCGTGGACTGCAGTCTTATTTATATTATACTAGCTGAATACCCGGCCTCGCCCGGGTTCTTATGATTCTTAAGAGAGCGATTATATTCAATCTAGTGCAGGCTGCATGTCGGTATAAACATTTTGTACCGCTCGATCTTTTTCTCTATATACACGTCGTCATGAAAATCTAAAATTATTAATATTTTTGGTTAATACTTCCTATTTACCCGTCTACAATTGCCGTCTATCACAATAATCCAGGCTCAAATCAAAAATATGCAATTTTCGCAATATTTTGGACCGTGTATTCTATAGCTTCCATTTACCAACGCCGGCATTGTAATATAAGCACTAAGCGCTTTCATAAATACTCATAAGGTTATTTTGCAAATTTCGCGATTTTTGGACCTTACAAACCTTCGCGGGCAAGCGTTGCCCAAAGTTTTATGGCAATCGGATGAACGGTATAGTTTTTAAAATTTCGCGGTTCTATGACCATTTGCGGACCCATTTCTTCAATTTAGATACCTTCGCGGGAAAGCGTACAACCATTCCTCAAAGCTTCATCAAAATCGAACATTTTGCAAATTTCGCGGTTCTTGGACCATTTTCTGCCCATATCTTCTACTTGGAAACCTTTCCGGGCAAGCGTCGAACCACTATCCAAAGATTTACCGAAACCGCAAATTTTTTAATTTTCGCGGTTTTTGGACATTTTTCTGCAAATTTCTTCAACTCAGAAACCCTACCGAGCAAGCGTTCAATTCATTCCCCAAAGTTTGATTGCAATCGGATGAACTGTAAAATTTTGCTAATTTCGCGATTTTTGGACCTTAGAAACCTTCGCGGCCAAGCGTCCAACCATTGACCAAAATTTCATCGCAATCGGATGAACGTTATAGTTTTTGAGTTATCGGGGTTTTTGGACTATTTCCCGCCCTTTTCTTCAAATCAGAGACCTTCACTCGCAAGCGTCCAAACATTCTCCAAAGTTTATAACAAACGAACATTTTTCAAATTCGCCGTTTCTTCTACTTGGAAACCTTCCCGGGCAAGCGTCGATCAATTTCCCAAAGTTTTAGCGAAAACGTAAATTTTGCAATTTTCGCGGTTTTTGGACCGTTTTCCGCAAATTTTTTCAACTTAGAAACCTTCTCGGGCAAGCGTTCAACCATTCCCAAATTTCCATTGAAATCGGATGAACGGAATAATTTTGCAAATTTCGCGGTTTTTGGACCATTTCACAGACATGAGACATAGCCTATGACACTTTTCTGATCGACATGAACATACTGTGGAAGCATATATTGATTCTCGGTAAATGTAAAAGCATATGACATATTCCAAAATAGGTCAAAATAGGTCGAAATATTCTCGAATTTGCTTTTAGGTCGAAGATATGTAAATATGTCAAATATGCAAAATCAATGAGGATTTAAAATAATATACTTTTCGTGAAACAAATTTGTATCCAATTAAATATTTTTTTGAGACCACCACTATTACACTTGTCGGAGTTTCTAACACAAGATATCACACAAGCTACCACGAATAAATAATTTTTGAAAAGTGCTCAAAAACTTGACGTGCTAAAGAAATTCTGCAAATTGACTTTTATTCAGCTGGTTCATTTGAGTGCCAGCGATAACCCAATATTTGTTGAACTGTGTAATTTGTTTGGAAACTGAGGGTAATGTGATAAAATTGACAACAGATTTGGATACAGGACAATCCAAATATTATGGAGAAGTTAAGAAGCTTCATTGAGGTAAAAAATGTGTTGGATTTTGCCATGTAAAAAATTGGCGACTGAAAAAATCCACTGTCGACCCATAGGTGAGTAGGACATCTTTATGGCTTAAAAGAAGTCCGATGTCAATCATAGGACTCTTCTTATTTTTTAGAGTCTCAGTATGGTGGCCGGCTTTGAAGGAGGCAACACATCTGGGAAGTTTCTTCAAGTCCAGCTCATAGTCCAAAAGTGTGTGTCACTGGTGCATTGACAACGACTGAGAATAAATTATTTTCAACATGGTTAGATTAGGGCAGCTGATGGCGGGAATCCTCCTTCCAGATCACTGAGGCCATTGAGTTGGCCCATTTCCTATTCATCGTATCCTAAAACTATAAACTGGAAGTCCCAAGAGACAAACAGGGTGATTCAGAAGCCTTGAAGAGCACTGAGATTTGTCAGGCAGAGTACATCCTTTTTCTGTAGTATTTCCCAAAAGGTTACCAACTGAATCTTCTTGAGCTTAAAGGCCAAATGCAAGTTTAAGGCTAAGAAGTCGAAGAAAAGGGTGAAATTCGTACAGAAAAAGTTTCATCATCATTTTTTTCCCTCAACATGTTTAGCGAGAATCCGCAACAACAACAACCACAACAAGTTGTCTGTTGACGTTTTCTTTTGCTTTTGCTTCTTTTTTTGTATTTTGCTTTAAAGATTTCAAGGTTGTGTCGCTAAAAACACAACAACAAGACGAAAAACAACAAAGCTCAGTGGGTCAAATATTTGTGGGGCCCTTTTTCTCATATTTTTTGTGAATGAGCCACGCCTCATTTAAATATATATACAAATTTGCGAGTGTGTATTCATATTTGCGAGCACGAAACACTTGAGTTTTTGATTTATGGCAAACATTTTTAGTAGATGCTGAATAAATCAGAGGAAGCCTCAATATGTCGGCTGGAATGCATTCGCAGCGATCATCAATGTCAAAACAATCATCATAAGATTTTACATAAAAGAGAAAAACCAAATGCTTAATGATTTTAATTGACTAAATTGGAAAGAGTTTATATAAGATTCATTACCATTATATAACTATTTGTTTTCTTTTTATTTTTACACTTTTTTTGCAGCCCTCCTCAAGACCCGAATCGGATTTCACGCTCGATCTGCCCCGGGCCGAACAGTTGCGTCTCAAGATGGAAAAGGAGAAGAAATTCCGCCAAAGATGTCGCTTCATTACCACATTTCTAAGTCTGGTCTTCTTCCTGCTGACCGTCATGGTTGTCAGTTTGGTGTTAACGCGCGGCAAACGCATGTTCGGCAGCATGATCTAGTATCTAGTTAGTTATTTAGTTAGTTATAACAATAACAATTGCAACAATAACAACAGCAACAAACAATTACAGTGCCAAGCAAAAGAATGTTTCAACTAAAAATGGTAGCTCTAAGTCTTGTCTTTTGTTGGTTTGGTAGCCGCAGCCGCAGTATTGTGTAATAAATTATTTTTGTGATCTTAGTTTAGTTTAAGTTGTAAGTTCGCATTTCTGTATGTATGTATGTTTGTATGTATGTAGGTATGTATACCATTAACTGTTTCAACAATCGAGAATTAATTATCATTTGTCAAATTCTCTAAGCAAAGCATAGATAAAGATTCAAAAAATCAGAAAAAAATCAAACTATTTGGAAAACAAGAAAAATAAAATAAATACCTGAAAATCATGAAACTCAATTCTTGGAAGGGACGGAAAAATGAAGATCGTAAGTCGCTAACAATTTAGTAAACAACTAGAAGGCCCGGCAAACTTCGTACCTCCTAACAATAAGTAACTGTAGTAATTTAACTTAAGGCCTTCTACTGGTCTAGACGACTGAAGACGACATTGAAGAACCTTATGATATTCAACATTTTTAGTTTTGTTATCAGGAGCAAAAATAAATAAAGCTGAGGGTTTGCCGACACGTGAACATGACACGTACAATTGACCATGAGAAAAACATGAATATTCCAAATTCAGGCCACAATCATTTAAGGACTGGTCTTGTGATTTGTTAATCGTCATGGCGAATGCAAGGCGAATTAAAAATTGAGTTCGTTTAAGCCCAAAGGGCACATCGGCTGAGATCATCGGAAAAATCGGAATGAGAACTTTTTCTTCATTTAATTTTCCTTTGATTATCGCCACGTGAATCACATTGGTCATAAATTTCATTAATTTCGTTCCATGGCATAGTTATGGTTGGTTTAGAGTTCGAAACAAGACGACTTCCAAGCCAACCTTTAGTTGCAAAGCGTTTAAAAATTCTGTTGCATAGTTGGTAACATCGTCCTCGTTTGTTAAACAGTCGATAGATTTAAGGAATGCAGAGTACCAATGATCTGATTATGAACTAAAAAGTTTAAGCAATGATGTTAGGGAATACTTTTTTAATGTGCTCGTCTTGCAAAAATTCGGAGGAAATGAAATCAATCCGATTCACCGACAGAGACACTACCATTACCGATAATCAGCAACTGCTTAGAAAAATAGTGAGCGATGGATCGTTCTGCAATGCAACTCTCATGTTAGCTGACTGCTGAAGTTTCTTTACATAGCTCCACAGATTGGATGATTTGAGGCCAGCGTTTATTTGATCGGCTGGAGTCGATCTTGGAATGACTGGCAGTGTTCAGCGGAAATCGCCAGATAGTAAAATCATTGCACCGCCAAAACATCTCGAGTCATTGCGCAGACCTTTTTGATGTTCGGTGAATTGCTTCCAATGCGCGTTAGTGCGCCATTGTGCATTCGTCCCAAATGATGATTTTTGCCTATGCTATTACTTTTTCATTGAAGAGTGTTTTGCAATTTTGCAAAACGGCAAACGGCAATTTTAACGCCCAATGAGCTGTGGCCGCTATTCTAGAAGAAGCAACTGCTACCGCAATGTCGGATCGCGCACGAATAGTGGCCAAAATGAATGATATGAGGAATGTCTTCCCAGTTTCATCAGGGGCATCCAAGAAAATTAAGTCACCATTTCCATCATCAATTGCCTTCATTAATGCATCATAGAACTCCCTCTGTTCAGGGCCGAATGTAAAACAGTAGGCTGATGCGTAAACAATCGGGTTATGTCAGTTGAGAAAGAGAGTCGTTATCAAGCAGCTGGAAAAAGCGGACGAGAAAAAACTAAAGAAGTTGTAAACCAAATTTTAATCACACTATTATTTTAAATAAACACAAATAGGATAAATATATCCCACTTTACATTCATAGTCGAAACTTGGAAAGAAACAGCTTCTAGAGTTTGGTGGTATATTTTCGACCACGGAATAGAATTCAATAAAAATTTATAAAAAAGTTTCCAATTCACTCGCAACATGACTTATTATTTTCTTTGAATATTGTACTATAGCTGGAGGTATGCGCTTTTGCGCGGTTTTGCTTTGGATTTAATAAAATCGCTTTTAAAAATGTATTCCCATTTGGCATCGAGCAAGTTTCAATTTTCAAGTAAGCCGAAAAGTATGCTTTTCTTTTTTAAAACTTCGGAATTTTGCCCATCAAGCTAAACTGTGAGAGCTAAGATATTTTCATTTCCATGGAATAAAATGTGTAGCATACTCTTAGAAGCACGGAATTAATTGTTTAAATACATATTAGAATTATTTTTTAATTAAATAATTTTTTATTACTCATTTTTTGTTTTAAGAAATGAATATGAAGAACAGGTTAAATAAATGAAAGTAACGGTGAAAGTAATCAGATTGACTGAAAATCCTTAACGGGGTGGGCAGTCAAAGTCAGTACAATTTTGGGTTAATAACTCATAAACGACTAATCAGATCATGACAATTTTTTTTTCAAAAAACAACGTTTACTTATATGTACCTCTGTGCAAAATTTGGCTTAAACCTAATTATGAGTTTTTTTTTAATAATTAAAAAATCAAAATGTTACAAATTTTTTCAACTTCGATTTAGATTATTAATATGTTATAAAATGTTTAAAAAATTTTTTTAAAATATTGTGCGTTAAGTTCAATTTTTAAAAAACATTTCGTGAACAATTTTAGCATCCTAGCTATTCTGGTGTAGATATGCTAGAGTTTTGGCCAAAAAATGAAATTTCCGGCCCACAGTGCACAGATCACGGGGAAGCAGGTGGATTAGTATGAGGATTAAGATATAGCCATCGTTTTCATGTTCCATTTATGTATTTATTAAGTTTGTGCATATAAACGTAAAAGCCAGAAGGGAGCACCTCCGACCCTATAAAGTATATATATTTTTGATCAGCATCAACAGCCGAGTCGATTTAGCCGTGCCCGTCTGTCTGCCTGTTTTGCATATTTTTCGATTTTTTGTGACCGCTTGGAATACACCTGCTACGAGGGCCGTCCCAGAAATAGCCGACCTAACCACTAAAACACAAAAATTGATCAATAATATGCGATGTACAGCACTTTTTGAAATGCCTACACATTCAGCTAACTCACGAACTTTCAATCGCCGGTCACTCAATACACATTTTTTTAATTTTGGGCACCATTTTTGAAGTGGTCACCTCATTTGGACGCCCACCTCATTTGGCGACCTCGATTAAACTCAGCCACCCAATATTTTATTGTTGTAAACGAGGGAGCAGAATTACGTAAGGTAGAATCCAGCTCCTTTTTAATATTGGTTGGACTAAAACCTTTTATATGAAAGTATTGTATCACATAACGATGACCAATTTTGTCCATGTTTGCAAATCAATAACAAGCGTTCTCTATTAAAATCGACAAAAAAAAAACTGTCGAAGGTAAAGGCACCAAACTTCAAACTTAAGCTATTAATAGTCGGTACTTTCTCTTTTTAAAATTTTTTGTGAACATTTTCCAACACTACTGAGCTAGGTCGGCCATTTCTGAGACGGCCCTCGTATAGATGAGAAGGCAAAGCTAACTTCGTCTGAGCCGAAGTTTTAATACCCTTGCAAGTCATCTTTCTGATATTCTGATTTTGACCAAATTTTCAAAATCGGTTTTTAATGTTAATGTTCGATAATAATGGCGCGAGTTAAAGAATCCGATTTCGATACAATTTTTTAAATACCTTTAAAAGCATTTGACATTCATAATTGCCGAGTTTAGAACCGCGCTAACATTAAAGACAAAAAAAATTTCTCACTAAGACCCATTTTCCGACCGATCGTTCGTTATAAGATATAGTCATCCGATTTTGACAAATCTTTGTAGAATTGGGTAAAAGCATAAGAAACAAACAAATACCAAATTTTAAGACAGTACCAATTTTTCAGACCTATCATTTGTATGGGAAACATATCTTATAGTTGTCTGATTTTTATCAAACTTAGTAAAATTAATAGAAAAGATAGAAAACCAATAAATACAAAGATTGAAGCCGTTTCCATTGAAAAGAAAAAAGATTTTTTCACTGAAACTAGTTTTCCGATCGATCATTTCTCTGGAAGCTATATGCTATAGTCATCCGATCCGGTTGGCTCCGACATATTATCAGCGTGCAGTAGAAAGGTGACTCTGTGCTAAATTTCATCTCGATAGCTTAAAAACTGAGAGACTTGTTTGCGTAGAAACAGACTGACAAAGCTTAATCGACTCAGCTCGTCGCCCTTATCAAGAATGTATATAGTTTATGGGATGGGAAATGAATATTTCTATGATGTCTATGAATATTTCTTCTGGCGAAAATTATGTTACCCAAGGATATAAACAAATTGCACCTCCCGCGCTCCATCAATACACAGAAAAAAAATCTTAAATCAATCCGAAACTGGATTGAAAACAGGGTAATTCTTAAACTGATCCTTTTTTTTAGGGATTGAATTTAGAATTCTTGGTACAAATCGATCTTTTTTTCGGCTCGTCTCAAGAATATTCGGAATTACCCTGTTTTCAATCCCGTTCGGATTGATTTTTTTTTTCTGTGTACGGATTAAAATTAAAAATGATGTTCTTATTCCTTTGACCCAAGCCCCGCCCACCATTGATCAAAAACGACGTATTTTTCGAAGTCGTAAACGTAAGCGTCAAATTACTTCTCATACTTTGCTTATAAAACGTGTTTGAAGAACATATGATCTGATTTTCCGGGCATTTTGCAAGCACTTCGGAAAGAATTTTCAAAATTTTCCTTCCAAGGTTTTAAATATTTGTTGTTGATTTCAGTTTATTGAATAAAAACACAAGGCAGCAAAATTCTTAAACAAGTGCTAAGAGAGGTTTATCCCCATTGAAAAAAATCGCAGAATTGTTTGGGATAGTTCATTTCAAAACTAAGGAGTGGTACTTTCCGATGGTATCAAAGAAAGTCCAAACAATAGAATGGATTCCCCGAAAAAGGGTCAAAAAGGTCCTAAAAAGGGTCAAATAGGCACTTTTAGCAACTTTAAGCTCAAATTACTAAAAATCTCGACGTGAAAATCATCTAGAATCACTACCAATCAATCCACGACCTTAAGACGGCTAAAAACCACTTGGTTTTTTATTAATTTAAAAAAGGCCCAAAATGTGTCTCTCTAAATAACAAGTCACGAGGCTCTGATTTACAAATTTTGACTTTGACAGTTTTTTGCGGTTAAGGTGGTTAAGGAGTATGATGGTTTCAAAAATCGAAAATTTTTTTCTAAAATCGCATCTAAAGGCTGATTTTTTAGCTATTATCTTTTTGGCAACACTGGTTAAAACAGCTCACGCACGTTTCGTGTTTTGTATCACTGTCAAACATCTTCAGTTTGGTCTATAATTTAACCATGAATCGTCTTACAAACGAGCAACGATTGCAAATTATTGAATTTTATTATCAAAATGCGTGCTCTGTTAAGAAAGTTCATCGCGCGCTTCTTCCATTTTATGGACAGTTTAATCGACCCACTGAAGCGGATATTCGGGCTATTGTGACTAAATTTCGCACCAAATTTACTTTGTTGGACATTAAACCACCAACACGCTTACGTAGAGTGCGAATTGAAGAAAATATCGCAGCTGTATCGGCCAGTGTTAATGATGACCATCAATTATCGATTCGTCGCCGTTCGCAGCAATTGGGCCTCTGTTACTCAACAACGTGGAAAATTTTGCGGAAGGATTTAGGTGTGAAGCCTTTCAAAATACAGCTGGTGCAAGAATTGAAGCCGAACGACCTACCGCAACGTGGAATTTTTGGTGAATGGGCTCTTGGAAAGTTGGCCGAATGTTTTACCGAAAAATTGTGTTCAGCGACTAAGCTCATTTTTGGCTCAATGGGTACGTAAATAAGCAGAATTGTCGATTTTGGAGTGAATATCACCCAGAGGCATTGCAAGAGCTACCAATGCATCCAGAAAAGTCACAGTTTGGTGCGGTTTATGGGCTGGTGGCATCATTGGACCGTACTTCTTCAAAGATGATGCGAATCGTAGCGTAACTGTAAATGGTGAGCGCTACCGTGAGATGATATCCAACTTTTTTTTGCCCAAAATGCAAGAGCTTGACTTGCCTGACATGTGGTTTCAACAAGACGGTGCCACATGCCACACAGCACGCGCAACAATGGACTTATTGAGAGGCGAGTTCGGTGAACATTTTATTTCACGTTCGGGACCGATCAATTGGCCGCCTAGAGCGTGCGATTTCACGCCTTTAGCCTTTTTTGTGGGGCTATGTTAAAACTCATGTCTTTACAGACAAGACCGCTTCAATTGAAGCATTGGAAGACAACATTGAATCATTTATTCGTGAGATACCGGCCGAAATGTTGGAAAGAGTATGCCAAAATTGGACTAAGTGGATGGACCATTTGAGGCGCAGTCACGGTCAACACATGCATAAAATAATCATCAAACATTAATTCATGTGGACCGTACTATCGATTCAAATAAAGATTTCATGCATTTTCTGAATTTTATGTTTTTTTTTAAAAAAGCTTTCCTATAGCTCTTAAAAATTCACCCTTAATATACTTTATGTGGTCGGAGATGCTTGCTTCTATGCGTTACAAACATCCGGACAATTTTATAATACCCTCTGCAAGGGTATAAAAATGGAGGGATGCTAACTTCGGCTCGGCCGAAGTTTATATGCCCTTGAAGCTTATAAAATTTTTTAGGACGCCTACTAAGACTGTTTTTTAAACCTAACTTTTCTATGGCAGCTGTACTATACAGCCTTCCGGTTTCAAACAAATTAAGTGAAATCATGAAAAAGCATAGAAAACTTATAAATACGAAGTCTGACGCCGATCCCATTCAAAACCAAAAAGTTTTTCTGACTAAAACTAGTTTATCGACCGATCGTTTCTATGGCAGCTATATGCTAAAGTTGTTCGATCCGGCCGTTTTTCATACTTGTGCAGCGTATTGGTACTACAAGACTTCGTGGAAAGTTTTGTAAAGATAGCTTTCAAACTGACAGAGTAAATCGCATAGAAACAGACAAACAGAAGGGGCAGAAAGTGCCGTGCCCCCAAACTTGCCGCGCCTGATGGGAACAGGGAATAAAAATAGAGAATTGTTTGAGATTGTTCATTTTTAAGTATGGGGATAGTACTTTCCGATAATATCAAAGAAAGTCAAAACAAAAGAATGGATTTTCCACAAACTGCACCTAAAAAGGGTAGAAATAAGCCGCTTTAAGCTCAGTGGCCGGAGTGGCTCAGCGGTTAGGGTGCGCGACTGCTGAGCATGAGGTCGTGGGTTCGATCCCGCCTCGGAACATCTAATGAAAAAGTTTTTTTCTTTGAATAAAACTTTACACCCGGCCACACCTCTTGCTGTTGGCGCCAGCATTGCAGTAATTAGCCATGAAAAGCCTCTCAAAAACTGCCGTTCGGATTCGGCGATAAACTGTAGGTCCCTTTCTCTTGTGCTAAAATTAGAAGCGCACAAGCCAAGAGATTGAGAGAGGCTCGGCTTTGGCCCCTCGGGGCTGTTGTCATCTTGACAAGCCGATTTTACTTTTACTAAGCTCAAATTACCAAAAATCTAGGAGTGATGAACCATTTCCGAAAACAGATTCGTGTTCGCGGCGTAAGTTTAATTTTGTTGTCTTGTGTAATTTACTTGTTTTGCTTAGTTTTTGTGTTTCTGAAATTTCAGCTGTTTTACTTAAATTCTTTCTTAACAAAATGAGAATAAAAACCTGAAAGCGCAAAACAATATGCCGCCAAAGGTTTTGAATTCAAGCAAAGAGCAGGCAAATTCACATTCACATTTTGTTTTGGCATACTTGTAACGAACCTTTTAGTCTGCCGGCTTTTGCTCAGGGCAGTCGTGGATCGCTCCAACAAATTTATAAATGTGGAATTGGTATTGAAATGAGACAGTTTACTTTCGTTTCCTTGCCTGTTTATTGGCCTTAAAGTCCTAGGTTGACAAGCTAAGAGTTGCTTACGGCTACTTTGACTTAGCCTACGGCTTACACGCTATATTTGGTTTCGCCAGACCACTCGCTCCAGCTTCGAGGCCCTTCGCCGCGGGTGGTTCGGATCCACTGGCTCCGCGATTCGCCCGGACTCGCTTGCTGATCGCAAAACTCGCCGGCTCTTGCTTTCATTCGCCCAGCTATGGGCTGGAGACTTAATTGGTCTCCCTAAAATTGCTGGCACCAGGCTAAGTCTGGCCCACCGGCAAGAAACACACGGATTCGCCGACTCTCGCGATTGTCCGCAGGACAAAATGGCTCTGAAGCTCTTCTCGAAGCCTCGGACTCACCCTGCCTCTCCTACGGCTCTGCTCACGGGATTCTCCTGGGCGGCTCCTTCGTTGTCACGCTCACTCGCGTTGGTACTCGCACTCGCTCGAAATCGCGCACTGGGGAACTAGGCACTCGCTTTCGAAGTTACTCGCACTCAGACTCGCACTCAACTAACTTCGTCCCCAGCAGCGAGCTCCTTTTAAAGCTCCCCGGCCTCGTTCTGCCGCGCCTCGGTTTGCCTTCTGTCACCAGTCCCGTTGTTGCTAAGCGCCTTGGTTTTGCATTGGCTTCGGAGTCCCGTTGTTGCCTTGCGCAGCCCACTTAATGGAAAATTCCACTGCCACTGACCTCAGCCTCCGTCAACGTGAGTGCGACCACCAGCGTTCCTGCTTCTGCTGTCCCTTTCCGGTGTCCAATCCAACGGTAACTCTCTTTGTGCACTCTCTCCTGCCGCCAATTCCCCAATCGTCTTAACCCTTCGCTGGCCAACTGCCGCTCTCGTACTGCAGACTTATTCTACCTTATTATTTCCATTATATTACAATTTCCTTAAATTTACCCCTAAGTTGCGAGGCTTCTTCAATCAAGTCCTCACATACTTTTAGGAGCCATTACAAAATTAGTATGGCCTGCTTTTGGGCACACTCTTTCTGGGCAAAGCAAACCACAACTGATTCATCAAAATTCAAGAGAAATTTAACATAACATTTTATTAGCTTTTCTTGGTATTTTCGACCATACCACATGGCTATACAAAAAGTTGAAAGCGTTCACAAATAGTTCACTGAGATTACCAGACGATGTTGTATATAATCGCTTCATCGCATCGCTTATTGTTTTCTAAACATCTATATATTCGTACATAATTCACATCAACGTTCGTTATCACAAATGTTTTTCCGTTTCTGTTTTGTCTACGTTAAACTTGAACCAGCTGTAGTGAGGAGAAGATGGCCGAGGTGGAGGAGGAGGAAGAGAGAAATGCAGAGAGCTTAGTTTAGGGCTTAAATACACAGACTAAACAACAGCAGTTAGTGCTAACAGCTAAGGCTACAAATTACTCAAGGAGCAACTAAGAAGGCAAGAAATCTCTTTGGCGCAAGACAATTTCATAAAATGCGTATGTTCTGGCGATTAACCTCGAAAAGTGTGTGATCCTCCTCATCGCTGTTGACATCCTCTATGGCCATGGGTAGGGGTGTCAGCTCCTGATTGGCACGATCGCCCTGGACGCCGTACTTACGTTCTGCTCGCGACAGGCGCAGGCTAAGAATTTGTACAGCGTAATTATGCATGATTGGGGGGGATCACAGCTGTAACTTACCGATAGACACGCACCAACAGCAATACAATGGCCGAACTGGTAAGGGCCATCAACACAAAGAACACAGCCTGGCCGGGAATGTCCATGTTTTGATTATCGTTGTGTACTGTATCCATCGGCTGATTGGAGGATGGCGATGAGGGTGTCACAGGGGTTTGTGGTCTTGGAGTGATGTCCACTTCCTCTGCCTTCTCAAGCGGCTTCTCTGGTGAGTCCTTCTTAACAGTTTTTCCTTGATCCTGCGGCTCCATCTTCACATTGGAGTAATTTGCCTCCGCAGCCTGACTTTGTTTTGATTGTTGACTTAACAATATTGTTAGCAACAGGGCGACCGCCGTAAGAGAAACTTCACGCTTATACATTGTTTAGCGCCAAACTTTTATAAATTATTGTGACGTTTCAAATTTATGCTTTCTTTTTTGTTTTTGTTTTTAATCAAAGCAGAACAGCAGTGTGACCGCATGCTACATCATGCAAAAATACCACTATTGGGGATTTTTAAAATACCAGAAAAAATCCTTACATCATTTTCAGGGCTGACACAGAAACCTCTTCCAACCACGTTCCAGCCGAACTCAAATTCTTAAGTGCCACAGCAATCTCTTTCGGTTGGTTACAAACCTTTCGTATTTGTTAGGAGATTTTGGCAAACCAACCAAACCGATTTCGCAATCCAACGCGAGTTGGCACAGATAAAAATATGCGTGCCCTTCACTGAACCGGTTCGAACCGACTTTTATTTTGCGGTGTACCGAATCTCTTTAAAAATAAAGGCTGAACCTGTTCCAAACCTTAAATTTCGGTTCGGTTCAACAAATATTATAGACATGAAAAAATTTGACTTTAAATAAATTCAATTGAAATTTTTGAATTTGCATTAAAAAATAATTTTAATTGAAAATTTGGAATTTGCAATAAAATGAAATATAAATTATAATTCTGAAATGAAATGACATAATGCCAAGCGCAATTCACCGTAAATAGATCTCCATTTTAATAGAACCGCTTAATAATCAAGAATCTGCGTTTCAATACCACAAATGACCTCACATAACTACACTATCATGATTGTGACAACACCGAACCGCGATAATAAAAAACCATTGATGACCATACGTAAAAAATTCTGTTTGGTTGGTTTGCCAAAATCTCCTAACTAAATACGAGAGGTTCGAAACCAACCGAAAGAGATTTCTGTGGCACCTAAGAATTGGAATGTGGTTGGAATTGGTTTCTGTATCACCCCCGATAAAATCGAATTGTGGCTGAGAATGGTTGTAGTTAAGCTGAGTATACACCTCACACAAAAAAAATTAAAATTTTTACTTTTTTGGTTTGCGCAGTGGATCTTATGTTGTTCACAATTGGTTCCAGTCGTTCCAGTGCACCTAGCTCACTAGTTCATTTTTCTTAGGAGGAAACCAAGGATATTTGCCCAATCAACAACTGGGCACACTGTTTTTTGTTAGTTGAAAAGTGAGTGTGTGATTTTCGCCCAAGAAAACGCATTAATTTGATAGTAAAATCGTAGCACCTGCAATTTATATTTTTATTAACTTCTTAAAACACATCTGGCAACAGGTAAATCTCATCCCGCAGCCAAATACGCCACTTAATTTAATCAGTTTTGCAAGTGAAAATGGCGATACGAACAAAAGGCGAGCGAAAGAGAAAGATAATGAAATGTGTGTGTGTGTGAGTGTGTGTGGCTCCAAGGGAAATCACGACGACGACGACGTCACAAAAAGAAACGACTACAGTTATTTATATTTTTTTAATTCAGATATTTAATAAATTAAATGCAAAAAGTCGAGTGTGTCTGTATTAAGTAGAAAACATAAGCGACCTGCAAGACTGTGCGTGTTTATTTCACCAGGAAGTAGACAAGCGCACTCACACACACACACATATGTACATGCACATGCAAAGACACAGCAGCAAATTTCATAACGGAGTTTTTAAGAGGGGGGCGCTTAACATATCAAAATACACACATATAGCGCCCGTCTCTTTATTGAGCTGACATTGGCTCATAAAGTAGCGACCTTCTCTCCCGTCTCCTCTCCTCTCCACTCCCCCTAAACACCAAGGCCTACTACAACAATTTCTCGCTGTTTGTTTTTCGTCTACTTTGCAGATTTAAAATAATTTTATTTTCCAAAATTTTGTACATCTTGAATTGCCAAAATTACGACCAGAGCAGCAGCCAAGCGACGCCATCAGCCGGATAGCAGCAGTCAGTCACCTTCCTCAGCTCCGCCTCCAGCTGTAGCAGCAGCAGCGCCGCCGCCGCTCGAACTCCGACACCTGGAGCCACATCCGCAGGTCGTACCTGCTTTCAAAATGAATCGCTCGAACAATGCTCAGACCACACAGAAACCCGTAAATCTGGATGACATCTGGCAGGAGCTGGACGCCGGCATACTCCAGATATTCGAACACGAGAAGTCACTGACCCGCACCCAGTACATGCGCTTCTACACGCATGTCTATGACTATTGCACCAGTGTGAGTGCGGCTCCAAGTGGTCGCAGCTCGGGCAAGACGGGTGGAGCACAGCTGGTGGGCAAGAAACTGTACGATCGCCTGGAGCAGTTCCTGAAGACCTATCTGAGTGACTTGCTCAATAAATTCAAGGCTATCAGTGGGGAGGAGGTGCTGCTCTCCCGCTACACCAAGCAATGGAAGTCGTATCAGTTCTCCAGCACCGTGCTGGACGGGATTTGCAATTACCTCAACCGCAACTGGGTGAAGCGAGAGTGCGAGGAGGGCCAGAAGGGCATTTACAAGATCTATCGTCTGGCCTTGGTGGCCTGGAAGGGACACTTGTTTCAGGTGCTTAACGAGCCCGTGACCAAGGCGGTGCTCAAGTCCATCGAAGAGGAGCGCCAGGGCAAGCTGATCAATCGGTCGCTGGTGCGCGACGTCATTGAATGCTATGTGGAGCTGAGCTTTAACGAGGATGATGCCGATGCCTCCGAGAAGAAGCTGTCGGTGTATAAGGATAACTTTGAGAGCAAGTTCATAGCCGACACCTATGCGTTCTATGAGAAGGAATCGGACGCTTTCCTGTCCACCAACACGGTGACCGAGTATCTCAAGCACGTGGAGAACCGGCTGGAGGAGGAAAAGCAGCGTGTGCGTGGCTTGAACTCCACGAACGGTCTCTCCTATCTGCATGAAACCACGGCCGAGACCCTGAAGTCCACCTGTGAGCAGGTTTTGATTGAGAAGCACTTGAAGATATTCCTGACCGAATTCCAGAATCTGCTCAACTCCGATCGCAACGATGACCTCAAGCGCATGTACTCCCTGGTGGCTCTGACGCCCAAAAACCTCACCGATCTGAAGACTATACTCGAAACGCATATTCTGCACCAGGGCACCGAGGCCATAGCCAAGTGCTGCTCCACAGATGCGTCCAACGATCCCAAGACCTACGTCCAGACCATCTTGGATGTACACAAAAAGTACAACGCCCTCGTCTTGACGGCTTTCAACAATGACAACGGCTTTGTGGCCGCCCTGGACAAGGCCTGTGGCAAGTTCATCAACTCCAATGTGGTCACTCTGGCCAGCACTGCCAGCAAGTCACCTGAACTTCTGGCCAAATACTGCGATCTGCTGCTCAAGAAATCCTCCAAGAACCCCGAAGAGAAGGAGCTCGAGGATAATCTCAACCAGGTCATGGTTGTCTTCAAGTACATCGAGGATAAGGATGTCTTCCAGAAATACTATTCCAAGATGCTGGCCAAGCGTCTGGTCAATCACACCTCAGCCTCAGATGACGCGGAGGCCATGATGATCTCCAAGCTGAAGCAGACATGTGGCTATGAGTACACGGTGAAGTTGCAGCGCATGTTCCAGGACATTGGCGTGTCGAAGGATCTGAACTCCAATTTCAAGGAGTATCTGGCCACAAAGGACTACACCATCGATATTGACTTTGGCATTGAGGTACTGTCGTCGGGCTCGTGGCCCTTCAATGTCAGCAACAGCTTCCTGCTGCCCTCCGAGCTGGAGAATTCGGTGAGGCAATTCAATTTTTTCTATGCCGCACGCCATTCGGGACGTAAACTCAACTGGCTGTATCAGATGTGCAAGGGTGAGCTGATAATGAACGTGAACCGGAATAATGCCTCCACCGTGTACACCCTGCAGGCCAGCACGTTCCAGATGTCCGTGCTGCTGCAGTTCAATGATCAGCTTAGCTTTACAGTACAACAGCTGCTGGACAACACCCAGACCCAGCTGGAGAATCTGATACAGGTAAGCACGACGCCGACAAAAAGCAACGACTGAGTGCCTAATCTATTTTCATATCTCTCCCGCAGGTCCTGCAAATCCTGCTCAAGGCCAAGGTCTTGACTTCCAGCGACAATGAGAATTCCCTTACCCCCGAGTCCACAGTGGAGCTCTTTTTAGATTACAAAAACAAGAAGCGTCGCATTAACATTAACCAACCGCTGAAGACTGAGCTGAAAGTGGAGCAGGAGACTGTCCACAAGCACATCGAGGAGGATCGTAAACTCTTGATCCAGGCGGCAATTGTGCGCATCATGAAGATGCGCAAGCGACTCAATCACACCAATCTAATCTCTGAGGTGCTCAATCAGCTATCAACTCGATTTAAGCCCAAGGTGCCCGTCATCAAGAAGTGCATTGACATTCTCATTGAGAAGGAGTATCTAGAGCGCATGGAGGGACACAAAGACACATATAGTTATCTCGCCTAAGTTTATGTTAAATGTAAAACAAAAAAAAAAAACAAAACCAACAAAAAATGAAAAATGTTCGCTGTTTCATCAATTTGCCAGCCATTAAAAGATATCCATCAAAATATAAGTGTAATTTAAATACTCTTAGAGATCCTTTAGTCTATGGTGGTGTGCGGGGAATATCGTTTCATTTGCCATTTATTTGTCAAATTTGAATGATGTTGCTGGCTCTTTGGACATTTGCAATGGCTTTAAATCCACAGTGCAAATGATGAAACTCTGAAATAAGCTTGAAGGCAAATATACCTTTTCAATAGCCTGAGAATGTCGCAAGCCAAATTCTGAGGATATACCCAAAATTGGACACACCCAGTCCATTCACTGCGATGGGCAGGCGCAGTTCTCGGATTTGAAACTCTCAAGAAATTTTTTTTTAAAACGGAAAATGTTAATTTACGCAAAGAGAAAAAATTAAAAATTGCATGCTCGGATCAAGAATGTTCGATGTCAAAAATACAGTAAGAATGAAAATTCTTAATTCAAATTGATTCATTCGTTTTCAACTCTATTTTATTTAACTTTGTTTGCTTTCTCCTTTCAATAACTATAAAATAAACTCTGGAACGAGAGCGCATTTAGCTCGATTATAAGAACAAATTATTCCTTAGTGATTATTACTTCATGTAAATTTCCATTAGAAAACAATAGAAAATTTGCTATGGTATACAATTGTAGTTAAATCTAGAATTTACTTCTACTGTAATTCAAGGCTTTACTCAAGGCAAGCAAACAGATGTTATTTTTACTTATTTTGATAAGGCTTTCGACAGTGTTTCTCATTGTCTTTTGGTTCTGAAATTGCGTTTTTTGGGATTTCCGTTGAGTCTCCTTATTTGGATCTCATCTTATCTTCAGTCTAGAACTCAGAAAGTTGTATTTAATGGTTGTACCTCTTATCCAGTATTTTTGACCTCCGGATTTCCTCAGGGCAGCCATCTTGGACCTCTTCTCTTTGTGCTATTTATTAACGACCTGCCTCATGTTATTAAGTATTCTCGTGCACTTATGTACGCAGATGACTTAAAGATCTTCCTGAGCCATAACTCGCCCAATGATTCTGCTTTGATTCAGGTTGCTTTGAATTCCGTATACTTGTGGTGCTCTAACAATTTGTTGCACTTAAACCGGGACAGGTGTAAGTCTATGACGTTTTATTGTTATCAGCTTGAACAGGTCGTAGAGGCCATGGGCTTGCTAGGTTTTATTAAGCGCTGGTCTAAAGAGTTTAATGATCCCTTTTATAAACTTTGTATTTTTCTTTCATATACATGTATTGGTCAAGTTTTATATTCATCACCGTTCGTTTAATGTCATTTAAATTTGAGTACGGACTTTACGCCCATGGGCTTAATTTCCGGGCATAAGGCCCAGAAAATTTCTGAATTATATTTCAAAGTACTGATTGAAATTTTTCATATGCCTTATGTCCTTGGGCCTTTTGTCATGTCAACGAACTCTTCACTATGACCTTCATCTTCATCCGTACAAGTTGGCCAAGTCACAAGATGGCTTTGTTGAGGGAGCACTTCCAAGGTCGACTGATCTCTCTCAGAGGCGATTTGGAGTGG
Organism: Lordiphosa collinella; assembly: GCA_018904265.1. Classification (NCBI taxonomy): domain Eukaryota; kingdom Metazoa; phylum Arthropoda; class Insecta; order Diptera; family Drosophilidae; genus Lordiphosa; species Lordiphosa collinella. Next base: position 106,136 of record JAEIFV010000713.1, on the reverse strand, counting down.
CCGCCACGATCGCCAGATTTAACTCCTTGCGACTTCTTTATGTGGGGTTATCTGAAGTGCATGGAAAATGGAGGGCGTCACTTGAACGACATAATTTTTAAACCATTTAAAACTAGTCTCTCAGTTTTGAAGCTATCGAGCTGAAATTTGGCACAGGGTCATCTTTTAGCTGCACACTGCACATATGTCGGAACCGCGAAAATCGGATGGTCACTCCTTGTAGCTGGCATGCTGGCATACAATATTTTTTTACTTTTTTTATTTAATATTCCAGTGACACAAGACATAAAGCTTATTAATTAAAGCCATTGCTCACAAAATTAAGTCAGCGGTCACAAAAGTTTCAAGTGTATTTAAACTTCAAAAAGAAGTGAGATTTGTTTCTCGTTTTTTTATTGCAATCTAGTCCATAATCGAAAATAAAAAATCAATTTTTGGCAGCTGATGCTTTACTAGTTTTGACTATTAATTTTCAAACTTTTTGAACAATTTGATGGAAAAATCTACTTTGCAATGCTGTCCTTCAAAAACTAATTTGTGAAATATTCCCAATTTTGGCATAAACTAGCTGTGAGTATTCTAAATCATTTTCGACAGTCGTCTTATCCAGTTTTCCAAACAAAATTGTGGGACTTTTGCCGAAAATTTCGACCCGCTGGCCTAGTGTGCAATGAAAAACATGCTTTTTCGAAATTTCTCGAAAGCGAAAGGTTTTACATATGAAATGACTGCCAAATGACCGGGATACAAACTGCTGTAAACTAGTGTAATTTTTCAATAATTCCTTTTGTTCATTAGTTCTTGATTTTTATACTCTGTACCAGAGTTACGAAGAGTATATTAAGTTTGTGCAAAAGTGTCCGTCCGTCTGTCTGTCTGTCTGTCCGTCTGTGCGTATGAACAAACAGATCTCAGAGATGGTAAGAGATGGAGGTTTGATATTTATGGAACATATGTTTCTTATACTTGCAGGCAGATCAAGTTTATTTTCAACTTTGGCCACGCCCCCTCCCGCCTCCGCAATATCGAAAATACGTCATATCTCGCATAGTTTTATAGATAGACGCTTCGAACCTTCTGGACATATTTAGTATTCGGAATTCTTTATCTATCCGCTGAAGGGACATAAAAACACTCGAAACACGATTAAATGCTTACCTTCCAAAATTGTCAAACTTTTTTGCAAGTAGGAACCTCAGTTTATCCGCTCCTAAATCCACTGCAACCCTATTGACAACATAGACAAAGGAAGTAAACCTGTCCCTTGACATTCACATAAACAATCAATTCATCCCCACCATTAAATACCCTAAAATCCTAGGCGTCACTTTCGATCCTCTTTTCACGTTTGACAGACACTCGGAGGATACGATAAAAAAAGTGAGAAGCCGTAACAAAGTCCTGAAAGCCATTTCAGGCAGCACATGGGGCAAAGACAAGGAGACAATAGCAACAACCTACAAAGCAATTGGCAGATCCATCTTAAACTACGCCGCACCAATCTGGTCCCCAACATTAAGTGAGACACAATGGCGTAACCTCCAGCTAGCACAAAATGCAGCATTAAGAGTGGCCACGGGCTGTCATATTATGACCAACCCAGACCACTTACACCAAGAAACGGAGATACTGCCAGTTAAAAGCCACAACCAGCTACTCACGCAGCAATATCTAATAGGATGCCTCAACGAAGCCCACCCTAATAACGCCTTCATAAAAACAGATATGTCCCAAAGAGCAGTTCCAGTGCGATTGGATCTCCGCACGGAACTAGCCAACATCGAGAAATTCCTAGGAGCCACCCCGCACTCCCAAGCATCCTGTGCAGAGGCAAAAAAGATAGCACATACCCACATGGTAAACAAGACCAAAGAAACATACCAGGATAACACAGTTCTGGGAGGTAGGCCCCCACTCATCAACAAGGCCGAGGAAACACTCCCAAGAACCACCAGGACCACCCTAGCCCAACTACGATCAGGAAGAAACCGGTTTTTGAACAGCTACCTCGCACGGATAAACCCAGAGGTTTCCGACGAATGCCCCAAATGTGGCAACAGCCCACACAACACTCAACACCTTTTCAGTTGTCCTCTTAACCCCACCACCCTCACAGCACTAGATCTGTGGACCCATCCAATCGAGGCAGCCTCTTTCCTCGAATTGGACATGGACTAGTCTCAACATCCCCCTTACATTTTACCCTACATCTTTCTCTTTTCATACTCCCCACGTACATGGATCAACCCCGACCAGCCGTTACAACAACAACAACGGCGATGGGCAGCACTTCACAGGTACACTTTCTTGTTTATTGCTTGATCTATTTGTGTGATTAGTGTTATAAACAGAAAGTTTCTACTTGTAACTCATTCTAACGTGCATATTTGAATGGTAACAAGCAACCAAGCGAGCTCCAAAGATAATTGTATTATGCTTGCATATTTTGCTGAAACTTCTCCTCCAGATTCATGCCCTTCGCTATGGCATAGACTGTAAAAGCGAATTTGGCCACATTTATGTTGGTGGCCAGATTGATGTCAAATATATTTAACGCATTGAAGATCATGGGCTGTTGCAGCTTTTGCAGAAATTGCAGTGTAGTCTTCTTATAACGTTGATTCTGCTGAAACCAGTTGGAATGGAACAGCGCGTCTGCCAAATTGTTACAATCATCAATAAGGGCAGTGCAAAAATAGCAGAGGGGAAAGGTCTGCATCAGCACAGCCATTATATACATAAAGATGCCAAAGCGAGCCGACGGTTCCGCAAAACACACCAGATTGATCATGGTAACGCCCAATATAGATCCACAACCGATGAACTGGGCAAAGATGGTGCCGGATATCAATGGTCGGACAATGTCGCAAAAGCTACAAAAAATTTAGAAATCAATTTAAAATTTTCCACATGGATAACTTGAACCCACTCCAACATTATTTTATGCGCCTTGATGCACTCCACCAGCTTGGAATAGTCTTCAAATGGATGTTCATTTCTGTCTTTACCCAGGTTACGTATGCGCTCCGTCAGGATTTGGACATGACCGCTCAGAGTCTTCACAATGAGCGCTGCATACGAGTCTGTAGATATGGCCACTGCGATGCTATAACCCACTGTAAAGAACTCCACAATTGCCTGGACATATAACTGCAAGCGACTGAGGCGCCAGTTAAGGAACGGATAGTACGTATTAAATGGTACACAATCATGGGTCAATCCATCAATCAAACTGAATACGGTGTACAGACAGTAGACCACCACATAGACAAAATACACCCTGTTGCATAAGGCCACCATTTGACGGATTTTAAGTTGTTCCTCCCGGCGGACACAATACACATCCAATTGATCGAAACACTGATTCGCCTGCTCAAAATGCTGCATAAAAAGTGCCAACGTTAAGAATTTAACCGCGAAGCAGCAGGTGTTTAAGAAGAGCTGCATGGACAGCAGCAGCGTGGCCGGCGTGAAATACTCCATGTAAATGATGAAATTCAAAATGAAACTCAACGGCAAATAGATAATGCAATAGCCGAGGGAAACTGCACTCCACACTTTTTGGCCGAACCCAAAATCCTTATTCAGATTCAAGCCCGCAAGTCGAAGCGAATTTAGCATGTAGAAGTTCGAGTCGCGCGAGCCCGTGGGTAGGGACAAGGGAGCTGGATAGATGCTTCGAAGAAACATTTTGGCTAACAAGTGAGCCAGGCAGAGGCCCGTAATAGACTTTTATACCTTGCAAATGAAATTGCTAAATACAGGTTGATAGAGAAGAGGCGTTGCCCGACAAAACAAGAATTATATAAAAAATATTTTCGCATAACTGGCAATTAAAGGATACGCAATCGAGGCGAGGGGGCGTTTACCCAATCCTGTATAATAATATTTTCGACATGTATTATGAGAATACACAGCTGGCAGTGCAATTCCTTTTAAATTTGTTATCATGAATTTTACGGGTTCTTCAAAATTTCGACCTTGAAAATTTTAAATTTCATTCTCCTTTATAGATATTTATCTTTCAATTTTAATTTAAAATCTGAAACAAATTTCAGCTGGGTATTCACCTACCTACAAATTTGTGGCTCATCTATTTTAGTCTCCAAGATTTGACGTTGTTCTAGACAATTACCCAGAAAAACGTTGCAGGCAAAATTATTATATATCGTATCTTATGATTTTCTAAGATGGGTAACAGATGATATAGGTAGTTACAATTGACCTTTTCTGAATTTGCGCTTTGCAACTAGCACGTGTGTGGATTTTTTTCCTATCCTCGACTGACCCGTTCAACAGGTAAAAGCTAATATTGCCTAACCCTTTCAATGGGATAATGTTAATATATGCGAAGGAATCGCCCGAATCAACTAAAAGTGCCGTTAACAGTATAAAGAAGGCAGTATCCGCTCTGAGACCAATCCCAGTCGAAACTAAAGAAGGAAATGTCGTCCGGATTGGACTTCAATGTTCTTTGACTACGGTTGATGGAAAAGTCTTGAAAGACATTACAAAAACCAAATCAACTCTGACACGTGCCATCTGCAAGAGGAAGCTAAAACTCCTGAAAAGGTGTTGGATACATCGGAAAAGAACAAGCATATTTATGAATACGGAATTTCTCCATTGCATGAGAGGATCAGATGTATTGAATTTATGCACAAACTGATAAGAAAACAATGGAAAGTAAAAGGAAACAAGATACGCAACAGAAGTTCTTGGCGGAGCTCGGGCTAAGAGACGACTGCCCGAAGCAGGGCTATTAAAACACGAATAATGGAAATACATCCCGAAGATTATTCGACAGCGATGAGCCAACTGCTTAAATAACAGGAATTCATCTGGATGTCATCAATCGGCTTAAGATCATGCTCAATGTCTGCGAATATGTTGATGCATGCAGATATGGAAAATATGTCAAGGAGACAAGAGATCTTTTACGTACAAAGTATCCAGAAAAAAAATTTACTCCTACAGTCCAAAAAATATTGGATCATGGTGAGCAGCTTATACAACAAAATCTTTTACCAATGAGTGAGTTGTCAGAGGAGCCCAAGAATCTAAAAACAAGGACTATAACGAACACGTGCAAAATATCTCGACATCAAGAAAACACGAAACTTTCCAACATGTTGTCGGCATCCTCTGATCTCCGTATCTCATCTCTCAGACACATCAGGACAATCGAGGAATTAGCCAACTTATATTCACCAGAAATATTAAGTCTATTAAGCTCGAATGATACAAATACTAGGGCATGTCAATTTGTATGGGTGAGAAAAAATTAACAAAGCGTATAGCAGAAACGTAATCTACGGTACATTCTAAGAAAGTTTCCCCAAGATAGCATAGGTCTAAAATCAATTCCTAGCTCCCGCCTAGCGCGGTCCAAATTTTTTTTAAAGTTTTTATAAAAAAGCACTGCTGAAAAGTTCAAAAATGGCAATGTAGACCATCGATCTTGGTCTTGTTTTAAAGAAAATTTTGCCAACTTTCCGAGTCTGTTTTCATTGTTAAAATATTTTGACTTTTAAGTCGAATTTGACGGACCTGATACATAAAAAGAAAGAAAATCGGTCAAGCCCGACTATAATATACGCTGTACCTGTCAAAGCTTGTGTTAAGGAGTGTAAAGTGCTGCGGTCGTCGTTGCGACCGGTGCTGCCCATAAAATTGTTTGTTTTTCTTTAACTCGACTATCGTTTATCCGATCTTTGACGGATCGATGTATGGAGGAAGGTTCGGATAAAATGTTGTCATCATTTAAATCTATTAATTCAAAATAGTCTGAGCTTTCAAAATTAATGGCATGCTTTTTAAAAGCCCTTAATTTGGTTGGGTCATACAGATTATCTCGATAATATGAAATCTATTTAATTGCTACTTCGCGTACAGCTTTCTTTGGTCAAAGAGCATTGTCAATAAAACATTTTCTGGGTGACCGAAATAATCATTATTTTGAACTAAATTGAAAACAACATCTTTAAGAATTAGTGGCAAGTACTGGATTGATCGTATGAATTGTGAAAAAAATGCACTGCCGTAGATAACAGAACCGAGATTAAAACCGAAACAAATTTCTGTTTCGGTCAAGGCATTAATATTGGCCGAAAGCCTTTTTATACCCTGTTCCCATTAAAAATGGGAAAAGGGGGATTATGAAGTTGTGCAAAAGTATGTAATAGGTAGAAGGAAGCATTTGCGACCCTATAAAGTATATATATTCTTGATCAGCATTAACAGCCGAGTCGATTTAGCCATGTCCGTCTGTCCGTCCGTCCGTCCGTATGAACGCGTCGATCTCAGAGACTATAAGAGATAGAGCCACAAATTTTTGCATGTAGGTAGGTGTATATCCGATTCAAAACGAGTTTGTTTCAGATTTGGAAAATTCCTCCCCCTCCCCCCTATAAGCGCAAAAAACTGTCAGAGCCACAATTTTTAAGTTAGACCCTCGAGACTTTATATCATGTAAGGCCCAATATCTGTCTATTCTGAAAAGATCACTAAAATCGGACAAAAAACACCGAAGTTATATACGAATCAATTTTGTGGGGGCCTTGCATTGTCAGTTACCGCGTTTGCGCGTGCGTGTGTGCGTATGTTAGTGCGTGTGTGTGTATGTGTGAGTGTTGTATATGTGTATGAAAACACAAGAAGTCAAGGGAACAGGGTATTTTGTAGTCGGGGCACTCGACTACAGCTCCCTTACTTGTTTTTTGAATAGATTTTATTTAAGCATGCTTCGCCTTAAATACCTTAAATACCTCAGAATTCTTCGTACTGGTCAACACTGGTCAAGCTTCGGTCGACATTTTTATCGTTCCCGCAAATATATTAAATTTTCAGTTCAAATTTATTGCTAAAACAATAAAACCGGCCCACTACCTTCATTAATCGCCTAATAAAGTGTACGCGGTGTGTCAACCCATATACGCAACTATTTCTGGCTAAAAATCTTGATAATTATTGCCTGATTGCCTCTCAATAGTTGTCCTTCGTATTCACTTTTGCGGTTTGTTGTTGTTTCGCTTCTGCTTGCACTTGCATACCAACTCGCAACAGCTTTAAAGATGATCATTCGGATTTCTGCAAGCTGCAAGTTTACTGCCCATAAGCTTCTTGGCGCATCTCTTGAAGTAAATCTCCCTGATGCTCGGTTCGTCGACTCTGGAGTTGGAGACAATGCCAGCGATGTTTATATCTCTATTCCTCCCTCACCCAATCCTCAGGCTACTGGTGCACCTTCCAATTATCGGTCGCAGAGGACTGGTGGTGCTAAAAATACAAGTATTAATAAGGTACCCAGTACGATGAATCCTGTTACCAATGTTACCAGCGGCCGCTATGTTTTCGACCAACACTGCAGCCTCGGTTGCGGCTAATAACCTTATGCGTAATACTGCTGCAACCGGTGAAGTTCCTGCAGTTCCTACTTAGCCCCCGAAAGTCTATTTTCGTCTCCCTACTCTTCGCCGACACTACAACAGATGATGTCAAAAATCACTAATGTTTGATCCTTCAAGCCGTTCCTGAGAACAGTAATTAAATATAATTTTAGCCGCCTTCGTAAAATTTCATCATTTAAAATTTTCATTCCTGAATGTCTTCTTTCTAGAACTCTTGAATCTGCAGTCTGGCCTATGCACACCATTATGCATGAATTTATTGGTAGAGAATCACCCCTAAGTACCAATTCTACTGCTCCAAAAAACTTACAAAACTAAATTGTACTTTTTCCATACACTACCAGAATGTCCGCAGTCTCTTAGGTAAACTCAGTCAACTTCACACTAACAGTGCATCATCTGTTGTCAGTGCTATTGCTTTAACTGGCTAAATTCTTCTGTTTCCGATCATGAAATTCTTGTCCACAATTATACCACTTACAGAATGGACCGACCATCTTTCGCAGGCGGAGTTTTAATTGCTATTCAAAATAATTTCTCGTCTGAGTTGTTTCCATTTGACAATACTCATGGCATTGAGTTTGTTGCTGCCAAAGTCTTTACTGGTGAAGCAAATATTTTCCTAACTTGCTCTTATATTCCTCCTAGATCTGAGATATCTGTCTATTTATATCACCTTTCTGCAATTCATCTCGTGATGTCTGCTTTTGGGCACTCCGACCAAATTATAGTATTAGGTGATTTTAACCTTCCAAATGTCTCCTGGCTGCCTTGTGAAGATTCAAACGCCCTACTTCCTGATTGTGAACATGAATTTATCGATGGTTTAACCAACATTTCCCTTGGACAAATTAACTCTGTGCAAAATAGACGTGAAAGGCTCCTTGACCTGATCTTTTTTAGTGATGCTTCTTTAACAACGGTAGTCAAGACTAACCCAGTATCCCTGCCTGAAGATTGTCATCATCCTTCCCTCTTGATCTCTAACTAAACCACCTTGGTTCACACAGCACTTGTCGTACCTTAAAAACAAGAAATCCAGACTCTTTAAAAATATCAGAAAACTGGTTCCTCGATAGACTTTGCGCTCTATACTTCTGCTCGTTCTTAATTTCTCACCATTAATAGCCGATGTTACGCAGATTACCTCTCACAATGCAGGATCAATTTCCGTAATGATCCAAGCCAGTTCTACTCATTCGTTAACTTTAAACGCAAGTGGAACGCATTTCCCCGCACTCTTCACTATCAGAATAGGATTGAATCTTCTGATCTTAATATTGCCAATCTATTTGCCACATTTTTTCAGTCGACCTATTCATCACAGTCTTACAGCTCTTCTACTCCATGTCTGTACCCTATAGCTCAAGCGAACTATATTTTCCTTTCCTTTTTTGAAGAAAGTGATGTCTGGCATAGTCTATCTACAACTGATTTATTTTTCTCGGCTGGCCCTGACAATGTCCCAAGTTGTGTTATTAGGAACTGTGCTGAATCTTTATGCTCACCCATTACATATCTTTATAACCTGTCTTTAAAACAGTCTTGTCTTCCACTGATTTGGAACGAATCATATATTATCCCATTTTACAAAAAAGGGTCTAGATCGGATGTTGAGAATTATCGAGGCATTGCTAAGCTTTCTACTATTCCAAAATTGTTCGAGGAGCTGATCACCTTGCAGTTGCAGCATTTCTGTAGCAACCACATATCTCCTTCGCAGCATGGCTTTGTTAAACGTCGATCGACAACGACGAATCTTCTCGAGTTTTCATCACTGATAAATCGTGGTCTTCAGTCCGGCTTTCAAACCGATGTTGTCTTTACTGATTTTAGTAAGGCCTCCGATTCTGTTAATCATGATCTTAAAATCTGCCTTCCATACTCGGAGTGGTTCTTGCATACTCACCTACAGCTAGACCTAAACGAACTTCAGAATTGGTGTTTAAATAACCTTCTTTTCCCTAACCATTCTAAATGCCAAATGATGACTTTTTACCGTAGCTCTCCCCATATTGTCTCATATTCAATAGGAAATCAAGTCTTAGACCGAATATCTCATGTAAAGGATCTTGGTGTACTGTTTGACCAGAAATTGTGTTTTAACACTCACATCGCCGTCACAGTAAATAAAGCCAAAGGAGTATTGGCATTTATTAAGCGCTGGTCTAAAGAGTTTGACGACCCCTATACAACGAAAGCTTTGTACATATCCTTAGTACGACCTATTTTGAAATACTGCTCTAGTGTATGGGGCCCACAGTACAAAGAACAGCAATCGCTTATCGAATTCGTTTAGAAACAATTTTTAATTTTCGCTCTTCGCAATCTGAATTGGGACTCTAGCAGGCTTTTACTTTCATATCGATCAAGGTTAAAATTAATCGATCTTCAATCAAAACCGCAGAATATGTAATGGCGTCCTATTTGTGCACAAGCTTCTTCTCGAATTGGTTGATTCTCAAGCGCTTCTCTCTTTAATTAACTTAACAGTTCCCTCGAGGTTCACTCGCACATTTCGGCCACTACACTCAGAAAATTTTTTTCTTAGATTTAAGAAAATCTAGCCATAAAATGGGTTTGCCCTTAATTTAAGAAAATTTTCCTAAATTGGTGAAATTTTGACCTGAATTTTAGAAAAACTAACCATTAAAATATAAAGCCCTAAAATTGAGAAAAAAATTTCCTAAAAATAAGAAAAAACGATGCACTCGTCTTTACATAAAAATAGGAAAAAAACGATGCACTCGTCTTTACCTAAAAGCAAAAAAATAATTTCCTCAATTTAAGGAAAGATGCTTGCAGTAACGAGCTTCGCGTTTGACGAAAAAACGTATTTGAGACCTCAGTGCATTGTAAAAAATATCGGAAAAATATAGAAAATTTTAAAAACACCAAAGCTAAAAAACAAAAGAAAAAAAAAGAGAAAATAAAAATAATTTTTTTGTCAATGCCTTGAATGGGATTCGAACCCACGACCTGGCGGCTGCACGGCAAATGTCTTGCCATTCTACCTCCGGTCTTGATTGCATTCTTTACTGTCATTTCGACATCGTCTCGCGCGACACTGTTGTATCGGTGAGCGTTAAGATGTCCGTCGTTCGTGTTAGAGTAAGGGTAAGTAAGAAATAAAATAATAAAAAAAATTGTATTAAAAAAATTATCACAGCAAAAGTAGGAGGAGGGGAGGTGGGTGGGGGGGACACCGTGGGGAGCAGCAGCAACACACCCCCCCCTTTTTTTTTTAAATTTCTCTTTGTGTGTGAAACGGCTTTCTATATTTGAGAAATTTTTTTCTAAATTTGATTAACACAAAACCCTTGTTTCAAGAGAAATAAAGTTGTATTTTTTGTGAAAAGCCTTTTCTAAAATTAAAGATAGTTAACCCTGGGCGCAAAAATAAGGGCGATTTTCTTAATTTTAGGGCGATTCTGGCCCTTTTTAGAAAGGAATTTTTCTGGGTGTATGCTTGACAGTCTGCAGGTCCAACTACGCCCTACATGAACCTTTTCGGGTCTTACGCTCTAATTATAATTCCCTGCACTTAATTTTTTCATTTGAAAAGTCACTTATGTTTATATTAAATGAAATTTACCATCACCTTGAATCATCCAACTTGTAATCCAATTACTTTTCCTATTATGTTTATATAAATTTAGCGTAAGTTAGCAGATCATTTTTAACCAAACAAATAAATAAAACATTAAGATTCCGATTCTGGTGGGCGCTCTTTCCGAAAAAAAATTGACCCGCCCTAATATACATTCTTAATCACTATCAACCGCCTGTCGATATTGCCATGTCCATCTGTCCGTCCTTCCATATATCTGGCCGATTATATGAACACTTAGATCTCAGAGCTAGGGCAAGCAAATTATAAATTAGACTAGTTCAAATTTTGGCCACGCCTCCTACCGCACTCGCAAAAAAAATGTTGAACAACTCATACAGGTTTTATGATATCGAGCTCATATTTTGCACTTTAGTTTATGTGCCCCATAGTTATAATCTCTAAAAAAATTTTATTAAGATCGGATAACGCTCTGTTAATTTTCATAAGGGATGGCTATTAAAACACGAAGTCGGGCAGGGCCGACTTTAAATTATTTAACTTGCAATAAAACTGTGAGTGCACATGTATTTATTTGTAAGACATATGCTTACATAAATATAACTAGTTAGCAAGTGCACATTGTGAGTAAATTCAATTCCATTTATATAATCTGCTTCTGCTGAAACCTCTCCTCCAGATTCATGCTCTTGGCTATGGCATAGACTGTAAAAGCAAATTTGGCCACATTTATATTGGTGGCCAGATTAATGTCGAATATATCCATTGCAGTAAAGACCATCGGCTGCTGCAGTTTCTGCAGAAATTGTAGAGTGGTCTTCTGGTAACGTTGATTCTGCTTACACCATTCGGAATGAAACAGAGCATCGGCCAGATCCTGACAATCATCCATAAGGGAATTGCAGTAATAGCAGAGAGGAAATGTCTGCAACAACACAGCTGTCACATACATAAGGATGCCAGCGCGAGCTGAGGGTTCGGCAAAACACACGAGATTAATCATTGTAATGCCCAGTATAGAGCCACAACCGATAAACTGGGCAAAGATGGTGCCCGATATCAATGGCCGGATAATATCACAAAGGCTGAAATTAAATTATAAATAAACTTGGAAATTTACACATTGATGTTATGAACCCACTCCAACATGATTTTATGCGCCTTGATGCACTCCACCAGCTTCCCATAATTCTCGGATTGTAGGTCATTTGTTCCGTTTCCTAAATGTCGGACTCGTTCCGTCAACGTTTGAACATGCCAGACAAGAGCCTTCACAAAGAGCACCGAATACGAGTCTGTGGATGTGGATATGAAGACAAGATAACCCACCGTAAAGAACTCCACAAAGGACTGCACAAATAAATGCGAGCGATTGAGACGCCAATCCAGGAACGGGTAGTACATATTAAATGGTACACGCTCATGGGCCAATCCATCTATTAAACTGAATAGGACGAACAGAAAGTAAACGATCACATAGACCAGGTACAGTTTATTGCCCGAAGCCACCATTAGGCGTATATTACGTTGCTCCTCCCTGCGGACACAATACACATCCAATTGATCGAAACACTTATTCGCCCGCTCCAAATGCTGCACAAAGAACGCCAGGGTGAATAATTTAGCGGTGAAACAGAGAGTGTTCAAGAAAAACTGCAGCGATTGGAGCAGCGTGGCCGGCGTGATTTCTTCCCTGTGAAAGATAAAATTTAAAATGAGCCCCAAGGGCAAATAGACCATGCCATAGGAGTAGGAGATCGAACGCCAAATTTTTCGTGTACAACCGAAATCCTGGTACAGATTCAAGCCCGCAATTCGAAGCGAGTTTAGCATGTAGAAGTTCGAGTCGCGCGAGCCCGTGGGTAGGGACAAGGGAGCTGGATAGATAAGCCGCAGAAACATTTCGCAAAGTAATGAACAATGCGAAAGGCTACAAAAGGCTTTTATACCAAGCATTTGCATGGGATTGCTAATTATGGGTTGAATTAGTGGGGGCGTTGCCCGACAATACAATTATGGAAAAGATAATAGAAACGGCATGCACTTTTTCACTTCCATCCTTACTTTCAATTATTTACGATAATTATATGCATGAAATCCACTGTGCATGGAACATTAATAGCGGTTTTTTTTATTAGGGATAGTAAATTCTAAAGTCATTCTTAAAACAAAACATAATGTTCTTAGTTTAATTCCTTAAAATTCTAAAGCTAGTCCATATTTCTTCTTGAAATGAGGTCTCTTGATTGAAACAAGTAAGGTCGGGCCAAAGACCAAAATGTTATAGCGGTAGGTCACTCCCCAAGAAAAAAGTTAGAACCAGTTTGGAATTTTAAGAACAGATGCTTTAAAAAACAATTCGCATTTTCCGTTACGCACTTTTATTTAAAAAAAGCAAGTAAAAACAGTCATAAAAGTACTAAAAAGCTTGGCACCGAGTTGTTGTTCGAAACTTAATAAAAATAGTTTCATTTAAAACAACTAAAACTCCTGTTTGTATATGCAAACATTTTTGGACTTCTGCTTCAGACGTGGCGGCCGTTTGGCTGCTTACTGAGTACAAAGTCTAATGGAGGCCACACACTTACAAAGGGGAATGGCTGTCTTAGGCGGTCTTTTTGGTGTTTTTCGCACAACCTGCCTTTGGAATTCCCAAACAGTTTTGCCGTCGCTGGGATGGAGAGACTGCTCTTTGGATAGACATTTCAGGCTCAAGATCGATGATGAGTGAGGATTTGGTCCCTCATGAAACGCGTCCGATCAATCTGAAGCCTCCTTTGTTGTGGTGTGTGCCTCTGTTTAAAGTTATGCAAATAGCATAACAAGACCTCGAGCCAGTTAAAACTGCAAGTTAACTTGTTGGGGATATTAAAAAGAGAATTGGTGGCTTAATGTCAAATACCAAGAAGATTTGGGGCAGAATGATTAGGCCGAGTGGTAAGCCAGTGATTTCACAGTTTCAGTCAATCTTTTGGAATCTATGCCACGTCAATGATCTGCAGTTTTAAAATATATAGTTTACTTATTTTGAAATGGTCGATGTTAATTAGTTAGTTGTTTTGTTTCTATTTTTTTCAAGCTCAAAAATGAACTTAATTTTGTATTGTTCCTTATTTTTAAAGATCATACATCTAACTCAAAATGGGCGCGTGTCAAATATTCTCAATACGACACGACTTTAACACGAATAGCATATTTAAAACACGGACGGCCATATATTCATCAAATTCTTTGCATTTTTTCGGAAAAGTTCATGAGCTAGTTACAATAATCTCCACAATTTCTTAAACTTTTCAAGAATACACTTTGTTTCCGGACTATAAAAAAGAAAGAAGTCGGTCAGCCGACTATAACATGCTCTGTACCTTTCAAGTGCTGCCCATCATAATTGTTTGTTTTTCTTATAACTCGACTATCGTTCATCCGATCTTTACCATTCTTTTGGCGGATCGATAAATAATCCTGATTACTAAATATGTCCAGAAGAAACTAACCTTCTATCTGTCAAACTGTGGGAGACATGATGTTTTTTCCAATTTGCGGGTGCGGACAGGGGCGTGGCCAAAATTGAAAATAAACTTGATCTGCCTGCAGGTATAAGAAGTTTTTGTCCCATACATGTCAATCCTCTATCACTTAAAATCTCTGAGATCTGATTTTTCATACGGACAGACGGAAGGACAGGGCTAAATCGACTCGGCTGTTCGTGCTAATCAAGAATATATATTCTTTATATTGGTCGGAAATGCTTCCTTCTGGCTGTTACATACTTTTGCACAAACTTAATATACTGTGTGTACCTTTGGTACAGAGCAGAGAACTGCAACGAGCCGCCAGGAGTACAATCGCTCCGCGCTCAAGGCTTGTCTGACTCGAGTATTGCCCTTACTTATACTCAAGTTGACTCAGCGCTTCAGCCGCGAGTCGACGCAAAACCCCTTGTTACTAAATCGAAGCTCTGATGCGAGCCGTCATGAGTAAAGCTCGTTCAGTTCAAATACTCGAAATGACTCATAGCTTCGGCCGCGAGTCACCGAGAGTACTTTTTTCCGAAATCAAAGATCTGCAGCGAGCTGTTACGATAAGCGCTTGTACACAATCGTCACAAGCATAGTACAAAAAACATGGAACGGCGCTATCAGTGTGCGCCCTCAGCAAAGTACTTAAAAAGTACGCAAAACGTTTGTGCTTTTCATAGTCTTGGTGCAAAAGCAAAAGCTCAGTACTCAAAAAAGCTCTAAGCCATACCATGTTGTTTTACACAAAAAACAACAACTTGTGAGAGCAAAAGAAGCATGATGGCCTATTTTTTGCATTTGTATTTTGCATACGTTTTATCTTTCCCTCTTGTGGCATGTTGTTGTTGGAAGTTTTCAAAATACAACAACAATTGCATAAGAGGGTTGTCGATGCTCGCCGTTAACAAGCCGAGTAAGTGCGAGTAAGCACGAGTGTAGCTCGAAAAGGCTTGACCATTGCTGGCAAAAGGCTTGTTATGACTCGTGCTATGGAAAGCTTAAACGAGCTTGTTCATATTATTATTCGTGCGAAGCAAATAACTTGCTCGTTCTGACTCAATGTGCTTGCGATCATTTCGAGTGTGTCGGACCAAGGCGACGAGTCCAACCTATCCAAGTAAACTCACGAGTGTGACCGACCATTAGAGGTTTGTCGCAGGTCCCTGGTACAGAGTATAACAACCTTTATTGTCGAGGCGCCTCTGTCGCCATGATATAAATAGCATTCTAGGAACGGTACATTTTCGTTAAGTTCGTCGTTCAGTTCATTCTCTTTCACAAAGCTTCAAATCGATTTGTCAACTTCATCTTCTTCTTCATTGATAAAATATTGCTTTAAACCCGGCCATTTTTTTGATAAACCGCTCGATTGCTGGAAAAAGGGATACCCATCTGGTCACCACATATCGCAAAACGTCTTCATACTCAACGGATTTGGCACTCATCGAAAATTTAGCAATGATTTTCAACACCAGAGTTTTCACGTCTTAGTTATTATAGATCTTTTCAGGCATTTCTACCAGCATTTTGATAAACGGAATTATGCTTTCCATAATTCACGGGTGCATTATCTGCTGAGTAGGAACTACATTTTTCGATTTCGAGGTGGCGACTTTCAAAGCTTATCATTAGCTGATCGAATATCGCTTGTAAAGATTCTTTACTATCTTCGATCATTCTGTGTTTTTTTTTTTAAATCCCAAATATTTTGGTACCGACCAGAATGGGGAGTATTAGGAGTAATTAAAAATAGACAATATGAAAATCGGTCCACAGTTACTCTTTTTATTTGGGTAACCATGAGACTATGATTTTAATTTTTGATCAACTTTGAACCCGAATACAAAAACAAACGCTGCAACAACAAAAAATTTCTAAATTAATTTAACCGATTGCCTATCGAATAAAAAAACCTTTTAGTTTTTTTTTTTTTACTTTTAGTTTTTTTGTAATTTAATTTTTTGTAAACCTTTAAGAGATGGCACCTGAACACTCAAAGAAAAAATAGAGAATTTCATACTTGAATCAAGAATTTTCGTACTCAATAGTTCGATAAGAGTGAAAATTCTCGATCCAAGAACGAAATTCTTGATACAAGTATGAATGTTTGATCCCGTTTTTCTTGATCCAAGAGTTGCACTTTTGATCAAAATCGGGTACAAAAATTCTTGTGTAAAAAAAGAAGGGGGGGGGAAGGAATTTAGGGTGATTTCGGAGGGGGAGGGGTGGCCTGGGAATTTGGTGAGGGGTTGGTACCAACCATACCAACCCACCACCCCATCCCACTCCATTTATTGTAAACTATTTCTATTTTTTTATTTTATTTTTTACTTACCTTTACTGAGACTCGAACTCGGGACCTCGAAGGACTGCACTCACTGACACCACCGCACCACATGTAGGATGTCTTGAACATCGTCCAAATTTATATTATAAACTGACGGAAAGCGCTCTTCACTCGATTGATTCCCCACACACCCCTCTCCCAAAAAAAAAAAGTGCAGTGAGATCGCGTTCATCGCTATTCTCTCAAATGTGCTTGCTCTCCTCTCACAGTTTCTTTTCCTCACCCTTCTCGCCTAGAAACACCAAACAGAACGAATTTAGCTGGATTTCAAGAGCGAATTTCTTAAAAATTCCAGAATGAATAAATTTTTTTTCACAACCGTTCGTATTTAAATTATTCTTTCAACTTTTTCTGTGTGAAGGTGTACAGTACCCTTATATTATTATTTCATAAGTCAGCAAAACACAAAATGCATGGAATAAATAGACAAAAATTTATTAATAACACATTTGCCCTAGTCTACTAGGATTAAAAACCGTTTGAAATTATGCAAAATAGATTATTATGAAGATTTGATCGATGGCAGTAAGAGGCTTTGTTTGAAAGGTATGTACATCGCCTTTAGCTGGAGACCATATCATTCAAGGGTGTAAAAACTTCTGACCTCCGGACACCTGCTAGTAATTCAATATACGTTAAATACAAAATTATGAAGTTTTACACAGTTTTATAGCCCCTTTCCACTGATACATAAATGAACATTTTAAATTTATTAATTCCACAGCAAATGTACGTTCTAGGCCGTTATGTGAATAGTAATAACAGCAGACGCTTGTGGATTTTTTATTTTAAGTACACAACTGAAGAATTACCAATATAAATACCAAAACGAGCGTATTTTTATCATGGGAGGTAGAAGTATTTACATTTAGAAATATGTACATTTATGCGTCAGTGGAACTAGGCTATAAAATTTCTGTTACAAAAAATTTTAAGATAATAAAAAAATCCCGCCTCTATTTTTTTTCCCATAACTGTAAGCCGGCAAAATATTTTCGCACAGCTGTCAATTTAAGGATATGGGCGTTTCCCAAAAACTAATCTACATGTCTCTTGGGAATAGCCAGCTGGAACTGCTAGAACTGCTCTTCTCATTTAAAATTCGTTGGCTTTGGCAAAACATTGTAAACCAAATGTCTTTAAATATTAATTAAAAAGCTGCTTACTTTCTGCTTTATTTTATGTTAAAATTAAGTAAAAACGTTGGATGTGACCTTGCAAATTCAGGAAAAAATTTACATAATCAGCGAGCCTTTAAGAAATCAGCAGTGGAGATATTGAAAATTTGCATAAATTAGAAAATAAAAATATCTCTTTGTCTTCGGGTTTTGACATAAATGGGAGAACTGAACTCAAAAGCCATCATCAATAAATACTTTAAGTATTTTACGAAATTGATTTCAATGATTATAATAATTGATAACACTAGGCAATGTCTACATTTTTGTTAATTTGGGCCTCAAGGGCGTCTTCTGCCTTTGAGTGCCGAATTTGACCTATTTTTTTAAATCATGCAGAGAAAATGCTTTAAGATTTTTAAAATCTGTCTTTTGTATTTGGTAGGGCAGTTTATTGAAAAGAATACAAAATTTAAAAAAAAAAGAATTTATGGGGCGGCTAAGAAGTACTCGGCCTCCAGAAAAGGGTCTTAAAAAAAAGCATGTTCAATATTCTTTCGATTGCGGGAGTAAACTACATCTAAAACAAAAAGGAAAACAGGGAAAGAGTTAGCATGAATGCTCTTATCGTGCGAAACTCGAGTAAACAAAAATTTTTTGTGTAGAAATGACAGCTATTTGAAAATGAAAAATCGATCTTTAACTGTTTTTTTGAAGTTCAGTGTACAGAGGTGTGTTCAAAATGTATCGCGAATTTTGAATTTTCGCGGGTTACGTATATTCGAATTTCGATTTTTTTGTGGCGTTATGTTGGTACTCATGTCTCTCACTTATGCCGACTAGCTCGGCCATTTTGAATGTTCACTTAATTGTTGACAGCTGCTTTGCTTGCACGTGTTTTGGATCGTCTTCGATTTTTACCTATTCAAAAAAATGGATCAAAGAACCTGTATCAAATTTTGTGTGAAAAACGAAATTAAGTGTGCGGATGCATTCCGAATGTTGACTGTGGCATACGGAGAAGCTACCTTGGACCGAAGCAACGTTTATCGGTGGTACAAAATGTTCTCAGAAGGCCGAGAAGATGTGAACGACGAAGAGCGTGCCGGACGCCCGAGCACTTCAACAACAGACGAAAAAATTAATGAAGTGGAGAAAATGGTATTGGCCAATCGTCGAATCACCGTTAGAGAAGTTGCTGAGGACCTAAACATATCGATTGGCTCGTGCCATTCGATTTTTATCAATGATTTGGGCATGAGACGGGTCGCCGCGAAATTCGTACCAAAATTGCTCAATTGCGACCAAAAACAGCATCGCATGAACATTGCTAATGAGATGTTAAGCTCTGTCCGCGACGACCCAAATTTGCTCCTGAGGGTCATAACTGATGACGAATCGTGGGTTTATGGTTATGACGTGGAAACCAAAGCTACCACACGAACCAAGACCGAAAAAAGCGCGCCAAGTTCGGTCGAATGTGAAAGTTTTGCTGACAGTTTTCTTCGATTGCAGGGGCGTGGTGCATCATGAGTTCTTGCCACAGGGAAGAACGGTCAATAAGGAATATTACCTGCAAGTTATGTGGTTTCGAGAAAAAAAGAGTTTAAAGTTTGCAATTGCTAGAAAATTCTCCCAAACTATTTCGAATTTTCAAAAATCTTCAAAAACGTAAGATCTAGGCAATGGTAACCCTAAAAGGCTTATATGAACCATATTTTCTTGCAAGATTGATACGGATTTTCCATCTTCTACGTTCAAGGGCTCAGCCCATATAGAAAAAATCCAACTTTCACTATACTATTTACACAAGGGAGTGTAGAAAGGGGCACAGGTAACAAGGTCTTCCGTCTAAAAACGAACTGTATACCTTCAGCAAAATTTTTTTCGAATATTTCTTTTTTGGCTTCAATTATGTGTTATGGTGTTAAAAGCATCCCCTAAAAATTTCAATATATGCAAACTTTGCAAAATCCAACCTTTTCATTTTCTTACGTTTTCCTACGATATTACTTCTTATACTTGCAGGCAGATCAAGTTGATTATCAATTTTTGCCACGCCCCCTCCCTCCCCAGCAAATTGAAAAAAAAGTCATATCTCCCACAGTTTTATAGATGGAAGGATTGTTCCTTTTGGACATATTTAGTAATCAGGATTATTTATCGATCCGCCAAAGTAATGGTAGAGATCGGACGAAGGAAAACAAACAATTATGTACAGCACCGGTCGCAACGGTGATTGGCAGCACTTGACAGGTACAGAGTATATTATAGTCAGGCTTGACCTTGTTTTTTTTTTTACTTTTCTCACTTACCTTCTCTCGGGACACAATTTCCAGCATCTTAGCCCAAACGACTATCAATAACCGAAAATCACGGTTATTAAGGAAAGCGAAAAGCATCGCGGTCGGGATTTGTGTAGATTTTCTAAATGTTGCCTTCAGCATTTGAAATCCTTAACGTTTGTTTAGAAAACCTACATGTCACGTGAACAGTTTTCTAAATATACAAGAGAGGGAGCTGGGGCTAAATTTTTCAAATCGAAAACACCTACCTTCATGAAAAAATTTGTGGTTCTATCCCTTATATTCTCTGAGATCGACGCATTCATGCAGACAGACGGACTTGGCTATATCGAACGGCTTTTGACGCTTATCAAGAAAATATAAACTTTATTGGTTCGGTCATGTTTCCTTCTCCCTGTTACATACATTTGCACAACTTCATGATCCGCTTTTCCCATTTTTAAAGAGAACAGGGTGTAAAAATATAGCTTTTCTGTACTGATTTTGACCTATTATTTTCATTTAGAAAACCTAAATTTCCGTGTGATATTCAGATTGTTGAATGAAAAATGTAGGAATAATTTTGATAAAGCTGATTTTCTCATGTCATGTACCCTTAGCATTTCTTCACGCAACATTTAACTTTTCTACATTCCACGTTTACTTTTTCTTACTTCTACATGTAGCGTATAGTTTTTCAACATGCCACGCGTAACTTTTTGTTTTCTACATTTTTCGTGTGAAGCTTAACAGGGCAAACTACGTTTGGTTTAGGATTGTCGTTTCTACACTCGGCTTGTAGCTAGTTTTATTTTCTCTGTCTAGCAGTTATATAGAAGACTATCTCTATACCCGGAGTCGCGCGGGGCCTTTGCATTATGAGAATATGCTTTAAGTTTCAACTGGCTGCAAATCGACATAACGTTTGCTATCAAAATTCATATTAGCAACCCTTACACCAAATTTCTAGTTTATAGCAATTTTTGTAGTTTTAGTAAATTTTGATATTTGGAAAACGTCACATTTTAAGCCTTCAGACCACTTTTCCAATCAAAAGGTGTGGCTCTGAACCATTTTTGTAGTAGTAAATAACTTCTAAGATATGGCTCCAAGCCACATTTGTACCGGTTTCTTTTCTGAACAGCATCGATGATGGTTCTGAACAAGCAAAATATTTAACTTCACATTTTCAACCCACAGACCAAATATGTTTCAAGTTCATAGCTTCAAAAGCTTTTGAGATATACTTGTCACTTTACATATAAAGGTAAAGAATTTAAAATTGAAAGTCAAACGTTTATACGAAAACTACTAGAGATTTCCGTGTCACACCATTAAATGACCGAAATTATCCTTATCGATGCTTGAAACTTGACACAGATTTTACAACATGTAATCCTGCAATTGCCCGGCTGTCATCAATCTGCATTCTTTTCTTGAAAGTTCATAACTGATTTGTCGTCCACTAGTGAATTCAGCCTTAGCCAGGGGAGTTTTTTCTAATATATGATAAATAGGGTGTTTAAGATGCATGGTACGTACTCTTTTCTAGCCAACGTTCTCTGTTTTCGAAGGGCATTCCTCTAGGAACTTATAGACGAATCCTACAAATCCGACGTCATCAATTTTTGACAGTCTTCTAAGGATTTTAGAGATATTCAAATGGTTTATAAGAGACAGCAAATCTTTCTGGGCACTCGTAAGGCGATTGAATGGAGGAACGGCAAGAGCTATTATAAAATCAAATGCTTCCAATTTAGCGTCCCACTTCTTCACTTTGTTATTCAACCCATTGGTGGGCAACAGTATAGATATCCAGCTTCCATTGATCCTAGATGAAAAACTTGATGCTCCGATAAGTTTGGCAGAAGTCAGCTCTGCAGTAAAGCGAGCAAAGTTGAACAAAGCTCCAGGTGAAGATCGGAACCGGAACTATTTAATGCTCTAACTGACGAATTCAATAGGATATTTAACGGCTCAAGAGTTCCGTCTAGTTTTAAAAGGAGTGTAATCTTCCCCCTTTTTAAGAAAGGAGATCCGAAAATAGCGAGCAACTATAGGGGGATATCGTGCTTAAACGCCCTAACGAAAGTGTTCACATCCGTTATTTTAGAGCAGTGGCGCACTACGTAGCGCTTTGTGGCTGAAAAGGGCTGCGTGCCCTGAAAAAAAAGCAACTAAACTAAAAGATTTGCGTCGCTAAATATATAAGATGAAAATTAGTTACTAAATAACGGCGGGTTTTGTATACTTGCAGCTCCATTGAAAACAAAAAAGCTTTTCTAAGACTACTTTTGGACATTACTCTAGGGGACTTTATAGATGTGTGTTCGGTGAAGTCAGAAAGAAAAAGTTATTAGAAATTTGGCAACGATTTAAAAAAAAATTTCATAGAATTGTGGACCGATCATCATACGCGCTATAGTATAGTCACCGATTTGATAAAACTGTGGGTCAAAGTAAATAAAAAAGGTAAAGATGACGTTTCATTAAAAAAGTTTAGTGTTTCGACGATCGTAGGGAGCTATATAATCGTGTGTAGTATATTGTCTAAAAAAATTACAGGTGAATAAATAGATGTAAGTATAGGAGTAAGTCATAAAAACAAAAAGTAAGAAGGGGGGAGAGCTAAAGAAAGAAGTAAGTTTAAAACAAAAGTTAGAGTCGCGATCGTTCAGCAATGCTAAGTCGACAAACAGGACAGAGGTAGTAAATAAAACGTACGAGGCGTTTCATTAAAAACAAAAAGTTTAAGATAGTTCGTGTGAGTAAGTCGGGGCGACAAGGGCGTGCTTGCAGGAGTGTGGGTATTGTTATTCTTCAGTTAAGATTATACTAGGGTAAAATAATTATAAAATTTTTAATTTAGGTTTTAAGTTACAAACAGCTAAAACAGAGCCGCCGGCCTGCTTGGGCCGTGGGCGGTTAGCGGTCCCGCCATTTTGAGCGGCTTACTAGATGGGTGACTGAGCGAATATCAATATATCTGATCCAAGCTTCAGAAGTGGATACTCCACGGTGGATAGCGTATTCGCACTATCAACAATAGCAAAGACTTACCTGGAAAGAAAACAAAAGATGTATCTATGTTTTATCGATTTTAAAGCCGCTTTCGATACAGTAAATAGAACAAATTTATTGCTTAAGCTTAGCCGGATAGGAGTCTCATCAAAAATTCTAAGTTTGATTCGCAATCTCTACACTGACAACATAGCTGCCGTGTGGAATGGAGAACAGCTCTCAGATTGGTTTGGCAACAACACAGGGGTTAAACAAGGATGCCTACTCAGTCCATTGCTTTTTTCGATTTATATCAACGACATAACAAATGCTCTTCCAGGCGGTATCACCTTTGCCAATCATACGATAAAAGTTTTGATGTACGCTGATGACATGGTGATAATGGCAGACTCGCCTCTCAAACTCTATGAGATGATTGACTCGCTCTATTCGTACTGCCAACGTTGGAACTTACTGATAAATACCGATAAGACTAAAGTGATGGTCATTCGTGACGGAAGAGGTCGTGCAGCAAACAACCAGAGCTGGCACCTAAATGGAGAACGCCTGGAGGTCGTAAAAGAATTTAAATACCTGGGAGTTACATTAACGCAAAATTTAAATTTCACCAGACATCTGCAGCAGAAACTATCGGATTCAAAAATCGCCCTAAATAGCACTTGGAATTCCTTTCTCGGCCGACAAAATATATTGCCAAGTGTGAAGTACAAGCTTTTTAAGGCTACTGTACGTTCAATAATGCTGTATGCTTCGCAAATATAAAGAAAAGTTAGGGAGATAACATACCTACCACGAGGAAACAGAGAAGCTGCAGCGTCACTTTGTAAAGAAAATCTTCCAGCTACCCAGAAGTACACCTAACTACGCAATTCACCTTGAAACAGGACTGTCGCTGTTACACATCGAAGCATTGCAGGCTCATTTTACATATATAAGAAAATTAATGATGTTGCCGGATAACAGGTTACAAAAAATAGTAGCAACTTTTCTGCAGAACAGTACAAGCCATTTTTGTGGAAAATGGAAATGCCTGGCCAACGAACATGACATAGCTCTGGATATATCTGAGATCCAAGCACGTGCGAATTAGCGCACATGAAAATTCTGGACCAAATCAATCACGCATCCATGAGGCAGTTTGAATTCCAGGCCATTCAAAGCTCTTCGAGAGCAATATATTTTAAACGCTAAGTCACAATCTAAGCGACGCTAATTACTTCGATGACCAATTAAAAATCTGGCAGATATCGCTAATATGCAAAGCACGGACAGAAATGTTGCCTTTAAATGCCAAATCATACGGAACAAACAGCGCCTGTGACATGTGTAATTTAAGGACACCTGAAAACACTATGCACTTTATTGCCATATGCCCCATCCTAAAGGAAATTAGGAAGCTGTACCTAACAAGCTCGGAATTAACACATCAGGAAGCCATAAACATTCTAAATGGATCGAATGCCCTCGCTAACTATATAATATAGTTCAGTGCATGATTCAAACTGAAACTTTCTAAACATACACTTAGTCTAAGGTCTAAACTTTGATATTAGATGACGGCAAATAGCATTACACAATATACTTAATTGTAACACCGAACCACTCTTCCATACTACAAGGTGAACGATCTGGTATCTGGGGACGACCCGGGCAGCCAGGTGTATTAACTAGAGTAGTACTGGATAAGTGTAAGGTGATCGACAGACGGTTTAAAACCAAGTCGTTGAAAATCTATTCACTTTTAGTATTATATTATATTTATTTTCAATAATTGCTTGGCAATAGCCGTTTGCACTCTTATATCATATTTATAATATTACTTAGTACAAGGAGTATGTATAAGGAGTAAGGAGCTTAAACTATTATATATATTTTTTAAAAATCCTCTGTTACAATTTTGAGTCTATATTTAAGGGCAGCAGAGAGATAAGCCGCAAGTGTAATCCAATTTTCTCCGTTGAGTCGATCTCTAGTTTTTTCCCATGTGAAGGATCTTTCTCCGAAGTATTTAAGTCGGAGTTCTCCCAGAATTGGGCATTCTGAGAGGAAATGGAAGGTGTCCTCCCTGGCGCTCATGTTGCAAAGCGAGCACTTCTCGTCGCTAATGTGGGGTCTATAATTTAGTGGCAGCATTTCGGATCTCGCTTGAAAAATTACTTTTATAGCATCCACTGAAAAGTCATCTGTAAAATAGTTGCTTTGTCCCGGGTTGAAGATAAGGCCTTAATATAAAATCCGAGTTTCGCTCCGCCGAGCAGTGACCTCAAAGGAATTCCGCTGGGCTTCATCAACTCTTTCCAGTACAGTGTCGTGCGTTCTTCTCCATTCAGCTATGTCTTCTATATCGCAAAACATTCTTTGTAGCCTGGAAAATTTTTTGCCATTCTGCAAGGCACTGCGATTGGTCCCTCAGGATTTGCATAGCGACTAACTTAGGAAGCCTGTTTTGAGGTAGATCCATGATTTTCCTCATGTATTCAAAATGTCTGTCCAGCGTATTGTGGTAGAGGGTAGGTAGACCAGTCTCAAGGTGTATCGCATATGTTGGTGTGTTGATTGGCAGCTTAAAAAGCTTCTTAATAAAATTACGCGCTAGCTTTTCCACACTATCGTATTCGGCATAGCCCCACACCTCTGCTGCATATAGTATAATTGATCTTGCCGTTGCCTCAAATAGCTTATACTTCGCACTTGGTTTTATGTCTTTTCTTGACATGAAACTTTTTCACGTGCTGTTGATTGCAATCCTTGCTTCTGACAATTTGTTCCGCAGATGTGTATCAAACCGCATATTCTGTGTCAGTGTGACACCTAGATATTTATAATCCTTGACAGCTTCCAGCTCTGTCCCATCGAGGTACCACTTCTCTGCTCTTGCAAGGCGCCCTCTGCCATCTCGAACCACCATGATTTTGGATTTCTCTGTGTTAATGACAAGGCTCCACTGTTTGCAATACTCAGATACTTTGTCAATTGTATACTGCATCTCTTCCGCACTTTCGGCCAATAGTACCATATCATCGGCGTACATAAGTACTTTACAAGTGACATCTCCCAGCCTGGTTTTGTAGTATTAAATTTGTTATTATATCAGGCAATCAAAACTGAAAATAAAGATACTACTTCTACTGGTTTATAGTAATTCAATTTCCAAAGTGTGCGAAAAGTCACATTACGACAGAAATCATAATATTTCATACTGTGTCTTCATGCCCCGCTGAACCGGACCGAACCGAACCTAAGCCGCGGTTCAGTCAGCTCAAAAAACCGGCGGTTCAGAAACTGTGAGAACCGCTGAACCGAACCAGTACTTATTTTCGAGTGGTTTGCATCCCTGGCCAAGACTAAACGGAAAACGAATAATATTCGTCGCGAAACTTTCGCTTGAAGCGAACCTTCGCTTGTGCGTCGGGTGTGTATGTATAGATGAGAAATCAGACCTATTTAATCTTAAGCTTTTTTATTTTAACCTTTGGAATTTTAAAAACTATTTTTATTTTTCTTTGGACAAACCTTTTTACAGAATTTCTAGCGCTTTGGAGCCTTTAAACCAGGGGCCGGCAGCTTGCTATCTGGCGTGCATACGAAAAATCTCAAAGCAGCGCTGCTTCCACACACACGGTATAAACTGCTAAAGCTCCGCTGCGTTACGTGTTCGCGACGCAGTCGTTGCTACTGGAAAAAGAGAAAATTTTTGCGCTGCTCTCACACACACCAATGCAAAAATGTGAATGTATTTCTTGCCTGCCTCTGCTTTAAACAAACATATGTAAAGGTGCAACTACGAGGTAACAAGTGCCAAAGAGAATTTCATATAAGTATGTTTGTATCATCTGCTCTTAATTTATAAGCTGCTTCTGTTGCAATTTCTCCTCCAGATTCATGCCCTTGGCTATGGCATAGACTGTAAAAGCAAATTTAGCCACATTTATATTGGTCGCCAGATTAATGTCGAATATACCCATTGCAGTAAAGATCATGGGCTGTTGCAGCTTCTGCAGAAATTGCAGTGTGGTCTTCTGGTAACGTTGATTTTGCATACACCATTCGGAATGGAACAGAGCATTGGCCATATCCTGACAATCATCCATAATTGCATTGCAATAATAACAGAGAGGAAATGTTTGCAGCAGCACAGCCAACACATAGGTGAAGATGCCAGCACGGGCCGAAGGTTCGGCATAGACCACCAGATTGATCATGGTCACGCCCAGTATGGAGCCACAACTGATGAACTGGGCAAAAGTGGTGCCCGATATCAAAGGTCTGAGGATATCACACAAGCTACAAAAATAAACAGCATTAAATTTTCTCTATTGAATACCTTGAATTATCCTAAACCCACTCCAACATGATTTTATGCGCCTTTATGCACTCCACCAGCTTGTTATAGTCTCCAGATTGATCCAGTCGACGCACACGCTCAGTCAGCATTTGCACATGATAGTCCAGAGCCTTTACAAAAATCACAGCATACGAGTCGGTGGATGTGGCTACAAAGGTATAATAACCCACCGTAAGAAATTCCACAAATGTCTGGACCAATAATTGCGTGCGACTGAGACGCCAATTAAGATACGGATAGTAAGTGTTAAACGGTACGCAGTCATGGGTCAATCCATCAATTAAACTGAATACGGTGAACAAACAGTAGACGACCACGTAAACCAGATACAACTTATTGCACGAGGCAACCATTTGACGGATTTTAAGTTGTTCCTCCCGGCGGACACAATACACATCCAATTGATCGAAACACTGATTCGCCTGCTCGAAACGATGCACAAAAATGGCCAGAATGAAGTATTTAATGGAGAAGCACCAGGTGCTCAAGAAAAGCTGCACCGATTGCAGCAGCATAGCCATTGATAAATCCTCAAAGTTAATGATGACATTTAGAAGGAACCCCAATGGGAATATGAGCATGCCATAGGAGTAGGAAATCGCACCCCAAGCCTTGTGAGCGGGCCCAAAATTTTGGTACATATTCAAACCCGAAAGTCGAAGCGTACTGCACATGTAGAAGTTCGAATTGCGTGATCCCAATGGTTGGGACAATGGAGTTGGATAGATGAGCCGAAGAAACATTTTGCTTAGCAATAAACAAGTCAGAGCTCTACACAGGGCTTTTATACCATGCTAAATTACAGGTTCACATAGTAGGGGCGTTACCTAACTGTAACAATTATAAACACATGCCCAAACATAGTTTCGCACGGCTGACAATTAAAGGATGGATGTGAATGGGTGGGGGAATCATATTTGAAAAATGCATGCCTCTGAGAAAGAGACAACTTGTATACCAACTTGTATACACTTACCATGCGTCTCTTTAAGCCTGCAGAACGGAACACAGTTTGTAGTCTAATGGTCTGGGCTATCAGCCATGAAGTTCTGTACATGGTTTTTTAGCCGTTGGAGTCGTTTTGGCCTTGTGAGCTGGAGCGAAGTCTTGTTGAAAGGTCCACGGCATTTTTGAAAATAATTAGAATTTCGTGTTGAGAAGCTTCACAACGTTTTCCAGAACGTCGGATTGATACACTTTTTTTGACTCCTTCTTCACAAAAATGAAGCTTGGTGACCTCATCATAGGCGACTCCCCACCAAACCATCATATAAGCTGGATGGTGACCTCTCTGAACTCTCGGAATGAGTCCGGAAGCATGTTTTAATGACTCAGCATATACTCTTTCGTTCTGTTTGTTGAACGATTCCTCTATGGTGAACATTTTCTCGTCAGTAAAAAGAATATTTTCAAATACTTGTATTTTATTTTTAAACTTAACGAAAAAAAAATTCAATTTAAGTTTTGCCAAACATGATACATTTTATTAAAATTACACGGTGTGACAGTCAAACAAGAATGATAGTCGGTCAAGCCCGACTATAAAATACTCAGTACCTGTGAAGTGCTGCCCATCACCGTTGCGACCGGTGCTGCCCATAATTGTTTGTTTTCCGAATACTAAATATGTCCAGAAGGTTCGAACCTTCTATCTATAAAACTGTGGGAGATATGAAGTTTTTTCGATATTGCGGTTGTGGGAGGGGGCGTGGCCAAAATTGAAAATAAACTTGATCTGCCTGCAAGTAAAAGAAGCATATGTTCCATACATGTCAATCCTGCATCTCTTACCATCTCTGAGATCTGTGTGTTCATACGGACAGACGGACAGACAGACAGACGGACACTTTTGCACAAACTAAATATACTCTGTGAACCTCTGGTACAGAATATAAAAACTTGTGGGATGCGACATAGTGTAGGTTGTAGATATGGTTAAATGTAACATTGTGGCATACCACAAATTTTTCGTGGACATCAAAATTTTGTATAACGGTTAAAAAACCGTCCTCCCAGGTTGATATAGTTAAAAAATCATATGTCTTAAACTATGCAACCTATAATAGTTTGTAATACGTCTTTGGAAAGAAAAGTGTCACCTTTCCAACGGCGTATTATATTGCAATCTCGGATAAACATTGAGGAAGCTACATGAAAAACAAATCGATTTTTTCAGTATTTAGCCACTTCACCGTACTTTAAATGAAAATTAATAGGTCAAATTTGTATAAAACTATTTAATTTTGGTATGCAGTTTCAAATAACATTTAGTTTTGCGTCTTCTGCCACTTAGTTTATTAAAACCGGATAATATTTGGTTGACCTATTTAACTATTTAGGAAAAAATGCCATTAAAAAGCCTTGTAAAAAACAAGTAGGTAAATCGACCAAACCCGACACTCTGTAACCACAAAAGTGTATGCTCAGTGTAAATTTAGATGCTGCAGTAGCAGCTGAAAGCAGCGCTGCTACTGCGCTGCATCAGAGAAGTTTCTTTTGCTTATATCGTGACTATCGTTCATCCGATTTTTACCAATCCTTTGGTGGAACGATAAAGAATCCCGATTACTAAATATGTCCAATAAGTACGAACCTTCTATCTATAAAACTGCCGGAGATATGACGTTTTTTCTAAATTTCGAGGCAAAAATTGAAAATAAACTTGATCTGCCTGCAAGCATATGAAGTTTAAGTTCCATAAATGTCAAGCCTCTATCTCTCACCATCTCTGAGCTCTATTTATTCATATGGAAAGACGGACTGACAGAAGGGCGGACAGACAGACAGACAGACTGACGGACCGACGGACATGGCTATACAGTACTTATTCTAAAAAAAAATTATTCAAGAATTTACTCTGAAACACTCTACAATTTTACGGTCGCCAGTGCTATAATGACGCGACTCATCAAAATATTGACCGATTTTAGAAAAAAGGCACACGTTTAAACCGTGAAGATGTGTTCTTTTTAAATAATAAAACAGATTAAAGGAGTTTCTAATCAAATAGTGCTCAAAAAGTCTCCAAAGTCAAAAAATTTAAAAAAAAGACCTAACAAAATTGGTTTACCTAGCAAATACTCCAAGATAAGAAATGAAACCTGTTAAGTCATATATGGGTTGGGATATTTAAAGACCTAAATTTCTTCTCTCCAAAACCGGTAAGAAAAGGGAAATCATGGATTGAGAAGTAGGCTATAGTGATTGCTTGTCGAAAACGGACGTTTTACCGTTATTCAAAATTTCGATGTGCACCAACAAAATCTAGTATGCCACAAAAATCTACTTAACTATATCTACAGCCTGCGCTATGTCCCATCCCAGAAGTATTGTTTTGATTTTTTTTGTCACACCGTGTTATATGTATGTATGTTTTTCAGAACGAAATAAGTAAACTGATATTTCCAGAATACACAGATTTGCTCAATGTTAAGTCTCCGTGTTGATTTAAATATGTTCTCCATTACTTTAAATAACCTTTAATATTCGCCCTAGCACTGAATTAACCAAGTTTAGAAGAATTGAAGCATTCAGTTTAGCCCACACTGCGATAATTGACCCTTTTAGTTCTTACCTCCATGTATATAAACCTTGTTTGATAAGATGCCCCAAAGGTTTGCTTTGGGACTAAGCTCTGGACTTTTTGCGGGTCAAGTCAAAACCGGTATATTTATTCCTTCAGAAAATAGTTCTTTAGGTTTTGAAACGTGGATAGCAGCATTGTTCTGTTGGAATGTCTAGAAGCCTTAGTACTATTATTCTCCAAAACTTACAAGAACTTTATCTAATAGTTTGACATATTTTTCAGAGTTCATTTTATGTGTGACAAAGTAAATTGGATTCTTTCCAACAAAGCCAAATGCCAATGATAAGGACGTTTTCATTAAAAACAAAAAAGTTTTTCTCACTAGAACTAGTTTTCGACCGATCGTTCGGGGGCATGTAATAACGCCAGGTGAAATAAAGCCCCCGGACGTTATTTCACTCCTAAAAGTGAAATAAAGCCCGCGGGTGTTATTTCACTTTCAAAAGTGAAATAACGCCACTAATGAGTGTGAAATTACGCCCGCGGGTGTTATTTCACTTTTATCCAGCACGATAAAATCCAAAGCTAGAAAAAAATTGGCCGGATTGTTCATTCGTTTGTTTAGTATCTGACGACAAAATCAAAGTAAGATAGGTAGAGGCGTCGTGTGTGGAAGTGAGGATGTGAGAGGCTATGGAGGCAAATTGGGGGTGGAGACGGCCGAGAACTTTTAGCGGTTTTGTGTAAAGTTCTCCTATTGCCTGATTCTCCAGGTACGGTTGCTGATCCGATCAATTAAGGTACAACAGGTTATTTCGGGCTCAGCCATTGCCCAATAATTTAGAACGAATTGGAGACAATGTGGCTGCTGCGAGGTGTGATGTCGTCCACCGACCGCTCAATCTATAATAAACCACTAGACTCGTCGAACGATTGTTACGGTAGGGTGTTTAAAAACCAAAATCTGGTGGCCAGAGTGAATCACTTTTTTTTCTTAAAACTCATAGAATTTGACTGTCATAAAAAAGTAGCTCATTAATTAAAGTACCTCTGATTTGTTAAGATGCATCGACCTCTCACTGATATTCATATCACAGAGAGAAAAATCCGTTCTTTCATTGATCTTCATATAACAGAGAGATGAATCCGTTATAAGTGTAACGAAATCATGAATTCTTGATAACGAAAGTCTACAACGACCGTTTTGATCTTAAATTGGTATTGTGTTGAATTGACAAAATTTTTTTTAAAAACTTGCGCGATTTTCAAAAAAAAGATTTGCTTCCGGCGCAATTTTGAAAAGTAAGCCACATAGCAATCAACGTTTCTAGTTCTTTTTCGTTGCAGTGTGTGCAGGTATAAGATCAATTTTTGTGATCAATAGACATAGAACCATTTAAGTTATGTAGCTCTTTGAAATTTATAGAAGTAATCCTTAATGGCCAAACTATTAATAGTATGTCCTGAACAATTTTTTAAGTTCACTCACTTTAATTCGATCCAGAAAGTGTTAATAGTCAAAGAGACCAGATGACCTTAGTGTGGCAAACTTAATTGAAGGAAATAAATTTATTTCGGATCTTCGTAACGAAAGCGATTTCTTGCCTGATATTGAGTTTGAAAGAGGGCAATAAATGGTGTAGTGAGAAAAAAAATGCAAAAAAACATTGTGATACGGATTTAAAAAAAAAATCGCCGCCGATTCAACTTCAATCCCAAAGCAAGAAATCGCTTTTATTTTGTTTTCCTCAAGAAAAAACAAAGAAAGGAGAAAATTGTAAAAGGAATTCAGGTTAGAGATTTAAAACCAACTTTCGATAGTGCCTGGCTTTATAAATTGCAGGATGATATTCGATATGAGGATGTTTAGTCATCAGTCACCTAGACGAATGCAACTGATTCGCTCTTGTTTTACTCATCCTTTTTTCCTTTTCCTTATAAAAATCTAGTATTCTTATCATTTTCTTCTTAATGACAAAAGTGAAAAACCTCCCGCTTGGCTTTATTTCACTTTTGAAAAGGAAATATCGCCCTGTCCGTCCTACGCTCTCGTTCAGTTCATTAATATTTTCTTTTTAACCACAAAGCGCCACCGATGAATTAGAAATACCGCCCGCGGGCAGCTACGAGAGCCGTCCCAGAAATAGCCGACCTAACTACTGAAACACAAAAATTTATAATTTTTTTTTATTTTTCAACACAGCTTTGATACCTTTTTTATAATATGGTAAGAACTGTGAAGATCTTCAAAACAGGCATTAACCTCGGACTCCACCTCTTCATTGTTGCCAAATCTTTTACCTCCGAGCCATTTTTTCAAGTTTGGAAATAAGAAATAATCAGAGGAAGCTAAGTCTGGCGAATAAGGGGCGTGAGGTAGCAATTCAAATTTTAATTCATTAATTTTAGCCATTGCAACGGCAGAGGTGTGAACCGGTGTTTTTGTTCTGAAGTCAGCAAACGCGGCACCCATCTTGCGCATAACTTTTTCATGTCCAATTTTTCGGTCAATATGCGATGTACAGCACTTTTTGAAATGCCTACACATTCAGCTAACTCACGAACTTTCAATCGCCGGTCACTCAATACACATTTTTTAATTTTGGCCACCATTTCTGAAGTGGTCACGTCATTTGGACGCCCATTTCGATGTTCATCTTCGCAGCTCAAACGACCTCGCTTAAACTCAGCCATCCAATATTTTATTGTTGTAAACGAGGGAGCAGAATTACGTAAGGTAAAATCCAGCTCCTATTTAATATTGGTTGGACTAAGACCTTTTATATGAATGTATTGTATCACATAAAGATGACCCGATTTTGTCCATGATTGCAAATCAATAACAAGCGTTCTCTATTAAAATCGACAAAAAAAAACTGTGCAAGGTAACGGCACCAAACTTCAAACTTATATGAAGCCATATTTTGGCTACCTTAATTTGTGTGTTTAAGCCAGAGCTCGCAAAAAATTCTCAACACTTTAAGCGTGTCAACAAAAAACAGTTAGGTTACGGACACAACGAAACAAAGCAAGCGAAAGACAGTTTCAGTTGTGTTTTTGCTCATTTCTGTTGCTCTCAGAGCAGAGACACTTTTTTCGTTCCTGTTTCTCTCCTGTCATTCACTGACACTTTTGCCGAGAGCATACTTCCGAAGTGTTTTTTGCGTATGTATATGTGGTTGTTTGTAGCGCTGTGTGTGTCATTGTATAACGAGCGTCACTTGGCTGTTTGAGTTTAATGCGCTTGGATTAATTTTAAGCGTTCGTAAAATGGGTCGGGAATTTTTTTAATTTTGACTCAGCAAATAATAAGGCAGTTTGCAACATATGTGGTCTAAAATTTACTGAAAGGCACATAGCAAATTTGAGGCGGCATTTGACGACAAAACATGCGGAAATTCTTGAAGATATGGAGCGCAACAACAATAATGACTGGCAAAAAAATGCGAAAAGCGAAAAATTTCGTATGAAGCTAATGAAGAGGAATTAATTTCGTCAATTGTTAAAATTGTCACCACAGACGGCAGCAAAGGGTTTCGTGAGATTGTGAACCCGATGTAGAGTGCGCTTTCGATGAACCCTATAACCTCGCAAAATATAATGGGTTTTGTGCAAATTATAGAGCAGTCTATCAAGAACAACATTAAAGCCATGTTAAAAAGGAAAGCTGATATCCCTAAAAATAGATGTGACCACTAGAATGGACAAATCTATTATAGGTGTTAGTCTGCAAATGATTCACTCAGCTTACTCTAAAACCGAGATCGTCGTAAGGACTTTAGGTATGATACAGCTATGGCAGTCGCATATTGGGCTGTACAATGTGAAGCTAAGCCCCCAGCAGAGCCTGATATACGAATCTTACATACATTGTCTCAAAAACCACGGTATAGTCTAAATCTTCGCCTCCTATTAAAAATGAGGTCTGACCTTGAACCTCCCACTTCTGGTCATTGTGGTGGACTATCTACAGTTAGAGCTTAGAAACCCAATTGCATTGATATTCACCCAATAATTACGATTGGATTTAATTATTTTACTCAAGAAGTTGCCCCACCAAATTCAAAAAACATATTATGAAAATCTTTACGCATTTTCTTCCCATGATTTTTAAAAAAAATAGATCAAATTCGGCACTCAAAGGCAGAAGACACTTATAGCCTATTTCCACTATAATCACATATTTCGAGATGTACATATTTTTTCTGAGCGTTTTCATATGATATGTACATTTTCATTTAACTTTTTCAACAAAGTAGCTTTTGAAATGCCAAAAGCTTTTTTGGAATTTATTATTATATATTTCAAAGAAAATTGTAGAAGCATTGTAGCCTAGTGGGAAGACTATTTTTTTCATACGCCGAGGTTGTGGGTTCAAGTCCCCGTGGTGGCATACTTTTTTTATTATTTATTTTATTTAAAATGCTTTAAGCATTGTCTATATTTTTTAAAATGCTGCGTGGAACAAAAATCCTTTGAGGTACATCGGTTAAATTTGCTCAGCCTTTTAATGTACCTATCATATAGGGGACGCTCAGTCGATTGGACAAATATATTAAATATGTACATTTTTTTCCTATGGAAAAAATGTTACATATTTTTTGATATGTGATAAAATGTGACAATATGTACATATTTGCTATAGTGGAAATAGGCTATTACATACAGCCTACCAAACGCACAAAACAAAAACAAAACAAAAAACACTTTTCGCTGACACTTATTGTGTTCTGCTCATTTGAAGACAGTTGCTGTTGGCGGTTGTCGGATGACCGACTCGTTTGTTTTGCTCAACCGAACACACGTAACAGAAAACACATGACGTGTGAGAAAAAGTGTTCCGCTCAGTGAGAGACAGTTTGTGCTGCGTTTGTTTCTGTTTTTCACTGAAGCGGTTCGCATTGAAAAAATGGTTAACAGTTTTTTTCGAGCTATGGTTAAAACTGTCGATTTAGCCAAAAAAGTTTAACTTTTTAGCGAAATTGAAATTAGTGTTTTGTCTAAGGCGGGTCAAATCTGGACCACTGTGCGACGGTTCTAATGAAAAAGTGTTTTCTTTAAAAATTTACACACCCGGTCACCTTCACCAGATGTTGGCACCAGTTGGCTTTTACATACTTTTGCACAAACTTAATATACTCTGTGTACCTTCGATACAGCGTATAAAAACACAAAGTTCGCGAGACTTTTTAGACAAACCTCGTATGTATACGATCGACTTGTAACTTTATCTCCGTTAATTCTCGGATCTATTGTATTTAATAATTTTTTAATTGTTCCTCATTTTTATGCGATTTTTCTACAGGGGCTATATGGCTGTGGAACCATTCACTAGACGAAACTTTAATTCACCATAACTCACTATAGATTAGGCAAATTGATGATGTCGCACA
Organism: Lordiphosa collinella; assembly: GCA_018904265.1. Lineage (NCBI taxonomy): Eukaryota > Metazoa > Arthropoda > Insecta > Diptera > Drosophilidae > Lordiphosa > Lordiphosa collinella. The sequence continues at coordinate 69,603 of JAEIFV010000713.1, read as the reverse complement.
GCGTTTCTCTTTACTGATTGGGTGACTCTTTCAATCACATACACTTACACATTTTGATTATAAACGCGCCGGATTGAGCAGAGTACAGAATGAGCTGTGCCACTGACTGCGAACGCTCAGTCATAAACTGAATGCGAAGCTGAACAGTTCTCAGTTAGTCAACAAACATGTCACTGAACGAAAAAGAGTCCGAATGGCTGCGCACTATCATTTTGCCTGAGATTCTTAAGAGAGGACAATTAGTGGATAATTACAGTGAATCGAAAGCGGATACGTTCAGTGTGGAAAGCATTGATATCAAAGCAATAGGCACGGCAGAGGCCTTCATGTTAACCCATTGCTATCGGGCAACAGTCAATTTTGCCTACGCTGGTGAGCAGCTAACGCTTAAATTGGTCGTCAAGGTATGTAAATATATAAATATGTATTCGGCTTCCGTAAATTAAAGGGGAGGCACTTGACGATAAAAGTTTGATCATCCTTATCGTAAATTATAAAGTGCATAAAAATCAGTATCTAGAGGTTATTAAAACCACTGTAAATATGATGAAATCAACCCGCTAGCCGCATATTTTTCTAATTGTTTGTTGTTGTGCTTCCATAGAAAACCCCAGCTGTGCCGCCAGACGTTTACGATGCCATCCAATTCGGTGATCTCTTTAGCAATGAGATTACTTTCTATACAAAAATTCTACCCGTAATACAAAAGTTGACCAACGGACAGTTTGCGGCTCCCAAGTATTATTACAGCGATTTGCAGCCTTGTTCGGCGGTAGTCATTTTGGGTGACTTTGGTGCGGATGGCTGGAAAGTGGCCAAGGATAGAGTTGGTCTAAGCCTGGAGCATGCTAGGATTGCCGTTAAGTATCTGGGTAGATTTCATGGCTTTGGTTATGCCTTGAAGCACAATCAGCCAGATCGATTTGCTGATCTAACTAGCCCACTCAAGGAATCACGATACGCCAAGGATACAATCCATCCCACATATGAGTTGCTCTTGAAAACTAGTATGAAACGCGCTGTAAAGGCTGTGACCACATACCAGCCGCAGGTGGATAAGGATTTTGTAAAAAAACTATACGATTTAACCGATGATTACTTACACTATGGCAGACAACGTGTGGCTCCGAGGGAACCACTTGCCACGCTTTGTCATGGTGACTACCTGAGAAACAATGTAGCCTATAAGTACAACGAAAACGAAGAGCCCTTGGATATAATGATGTTTGACTACCAAACTCTTCGTTTCTCCTCGCCCATGATTGACTTAGTAGTATTCCTGGCCATTTCCGTATATGCGGAAGTACGCCACACTCACTTTGACAGCATATTCGATGACTATTGCACGGCTCTCTTTGACAGCTATAGGAAATACTCGAAAGGAGAGCTGCCAGGTTATCTAAAGTGGGTACCACCAACGAACTTGTAAAGAACCCTCGTTAATTAATTTTTTCTTCCTTACAGCCGCGAGGAATTGTTGAAGGAATACATACGCTTTTTACCTTACGCTGTGAGCATTACGGCCAGTTTCCTAATGACTCTTGTCGATCCGTCGGACGTGTCTCCCGAGGAAATGTTAAACAACGCTCTGCCGGATGAGGAAGTCATTGAGGATGTGATGACACGAGGTGGTGAAATTACTGATCGTGAACTAGCCCATCAAATTAAGGAAATGTTTGACCTAAGTCGCCTGCATAATGTGGAAATTGACGATGGTATTGGTAAAAAAAACTAAATATTGTCACATTCATTTGAAAATTACATTAACATTAATCGTTTTCGCGATATCAAAAGTTTCTTACAATCAAATTTAGCTAAACTATTCGTAGTTTGTAAATAAACATTTCACAATTAGTAAGCATATTTTGTTATGGTTAATCTTTTAATGATTGGACAACATTTGGTATTAATCTTATCAATTTGCAATTTACTAGGAAGACGGCAAAGCAATCAAGCTAGCTCCTACTGAAAAATCTGGGTTTATAAAATGATACGTTAAAATAAGAATGTGCTTCATAATGGTTATATTTGGGCCTACCCCAGTTTTGAATTCAATACACAGTACTGACTTATTAATATTGTAGAATTCTTCAGTTTTAGAAAACTAAATCAATCGATATCCCCGTCAGCTAATTGATAATAGACATGAGCAGTTTGCTTTATCTTCAGAAGAATAAAGCTAGATGCACTCGCCAGTTGATGCTGACCAAGAATATTTACATACACGTACGAGGTGTGTTCAAAAAGTATCGCGAATTTTGTGTTTTTTCAAAAATTATTTATTTATTCATGAATATCTATTTTGTCCCCTTCAAAGTAATCCCCATGAGATATTATACACTTGTGCCAACGGTTTTTCCAATATTCGAAGCACTTCAAAAAATCATTTTTTTTTATCTTGTTTAGCTCCTCCTTCGATGCCGTCTTTATCTCGTCAAGAAACAAGAAAAAGTCACAGGGGGCCAGATCTGGGAAATACGGTGGCTGCGGCATCATTAGTGTGTTGTTTTTGGCCAAAAAGTCGCGCACAAGCAACGATGTGTGAGCAGGGGCGTTATCGTGGTGCAAAAGCCAATTTTTGTTCTTCCACAAATCCGGGCGTTTCTGGCGGATTGCTTCGCGTAAATTGCGCATAACTTGCAGGTAATATTCCTTATTGACCGTTCTTCCCTGTGGCAAGAACTCATGATGCACCACGCCCCTGCAATCGAAGAAAACTGTCAGCAAAACTTTTACATTCGACCGAACTTGGCGCGCTTTTTTCGGTCTTGGTTCGTGCGGCAGCTTCCATTGAGATGATTGAGCTTTGGTTTCCACGTCATAACCATAAACCCACGATTCGTCACCAGTTATGACCCTCTGGAGCAAATTTGGGTCGTCGCGGACAGAGTTTAACATCTCATTAGCAATGTTCATGCGATGCTGTTTTTGGTCGCAATTGAGCAATTTTGGTACGAATTTCGCGGCGACCCGTCTCATGCCCAAATCATTGATAAAAATCGAATGGCACGAGCCAATCGATATGTTTAGGTCCTCAGCAACTTCTCTAACGGTGATTCGACGATTGGCCAATACCATTTTCTCCACTTCATTAATTTTTTCGTCTGTTGTTGAAGTGCACTAAATTTCGTTTTTCACACAAACAGGTTCTTTGATCCATTTTTTTGAATAGGTAAAAATCGAAGACGATCCAAAACACGTGCAAGCAAAGCAGCTGTCAACAATTAAGTGAACATTCAAAATGGCCGAGCTTATCGGCATAAGTGAGAGACATGAGTACCAACATAACGCCACAAAAAAATCGAAATTCGAATATACGTAACCCGCGAAAATTCAAAATTCGCGATGCTTTTTGAACACACCTCGTATGTTTCAGGTTCTCACAAAGATGGCAATGCTTTTTCATATTTCTTCTTGTTCATTCAACTCCTGGGCAATTTGATTGAAAATGGAATACAGAGATAAAAGAGACAACAAAGTACTGCTAGTTTGGCTTTTTTTTGGCCCGTTTTTGACACTTATGTGCACATGCACTAATATTTAAAATAGCAGAGCTTGGTTTAATTGAACAAAAAGTGAAGAAAGAAGCAGTCAATAGTAAGTTTAATTGAACGGTTTACTAAATGCAAATGGATAAACAAAATTTATGTTTTTTTTTTTTTTAATTCGAATTTAAAGAACTGAATTAACTTTAAGAAAAGCCCTCAAACACAAAAATCGGACATGAAACGTCCTTTTAATAAATAGCATTAAAAGCCCTCACCCTATCATAGAATCCAGAATATCTTTGACTCAATCAAGCACAAACTCTAAAAACTGGAGAAGTTTTGACTCCATCCACTTTGACTCCATCTTCCCTTCAAAGATATTCGTATGCATTCTAGAACGCGTTAAATAAAAAATTATTTAAATATTAAAACTTGAAATGCAAAAACTTGCAACGTTCTGCACGATTTAGACACAGCAAAATTCAAGCAAAAACAAAGTACGGTCACACCAAATCTAAATCAAATTCCAAAAAGTTTTTGAGATATAGACCTGAACCAAAAAAACATTTAAAAAAAAAAAACAATTTTCCTATGAAAATTTCAGGAGTCTATTACAAAAAAACCTTTGCCAATCAGACCAAACCCAGCCAGGGATTTTTTACTACCATAAGTTCCTTTCAAATTTGGTGGGTCTCGTTGGTATCAAAATTATGTGGTGCACTGTGTAAAAAGTGTGCTTTCTGACAACAGAAGAGCATATTACTGAACGCGTCTTTTTAAAATCTTTGTGTAACGATTATTGGTAAAAACAGAATTTCTTACGTTTCGTGGATTCAAGATTATGAACTGAACTGAAAAATGAATTTAAAAACTTATCACTTAAGAACAAAAAATTTAAATATGTATTGATATTGAAATTAACGTATTAAACATAACATAAAAAGTTTTCAGTAGTTTCTTTTATAAATGAAATAAATGAATAAATGAAATATATATAAAAGTGAAAGTATGTTTGTCCCTTATGGGCGTCTAATCCACTGAACCGATTTTCACGAATTTTTCACAGTAGGTTCATGTCGATCAGGAAAGTGTCATAGGCTATGTCTCATGTCTGTGAAATGGTCCAAAAACCGCGAAATTTGCCAAATTATACCGTTCATCCGATTGCAATGAAAATTTGGGAATGGTTGAATGCTTGCCCGGGAAGGTTTCTAAGTTGAAAAAATTTGCGGATTACGGTCCAAAAACCGAGAAAATTGCAAAATTTACGTTTTCGCTAAAACTTTGGAAAATTGATCGACGCTTGCCCGGGAAGGTTTCCAAGTAGAAGAAACCGCGAAATTTTCGAAATTTGTAAATCTTTGGATAGTGGTTGGACGCTTGCCTGGAAAGGTTTTCAAGTAGAAGATATGGGCGGAAAATGGTCCAAGAACCGCGAAATTTGCAAAATGTTCGATTTTGATAAAGCTTTGAGGAATGGTTGCCCGCGAAGGTATCTAAATTGAAGAAATGGGCCGGAAATGGTCATAAAACCGCGAAATTTCAAAAACTATACCGTTCATCCGACTGCCATAAAACTTTGGGCAACGCTTGCCCGCAAAGGTTTCTAAGGACAAAAAATATCGAAACTCGCAAAATTACCTTATGAGTATTTATGAAAGCCCTAAGTGCTTAAATTACAATGCCGGCGTTGGTAAATGGAAGCAGTAGATTACACGGTCCAAAATATTGTAGACGGGTAAATGGGAAGTATTAACCAAACGGTCAAAAAAGTCACGAAATTTTCATAATATTCATGATTTTAGATTATAATGAAGACGTGTATATAGAGAAAAAGATCGAACGGTCCAAAATGTTTATAACGACATGCAATCTGCACTATATTGAATATAATCGCTCTCTTAAGAATCATAAGAACCCGGGCGATGCCGGGTATTCAGCTAGTAAATGAAATAAAATATATCTTATCTTAAACTTAAAAAAATACATTTAATCTATCAAATGACACCTTAATTACCTCAATAGAAATGCTTATTGTAAAGACACTTAGTGAAATAGACACATTTTGTGAAAATATCGAAAATATTGATATTTTTTACCCTAAAATATTTATATCGAAATGATACTTTTCAATATCGCCAAATATTAACTTAATTATTTAAAAAGAGCACACCCGATGATTTAAAATCAGGTTCCTACAGCAATTCGTTGGGTTCCTGATAACATTTATGAAAGACAAACTGACAAAAAAAAAATTTCGCTCCCATGTGGATGCTTTTATAAAAGTACAGCACTTTTTTGAAAAGGCTTACGCTCCCAAGTCAGTTTGCCTGCTGAATTATTGGAAAGTATTTTCTTAATGTAATCTGGATAGATTTTTATAACAAGTTGATATTAATTTTGCGATTCATGGACAGGAATTCGAAGAAATGGCCAATTATCGGAACGTATGTTTAGCGAAACTGGTAACATAATCTCGGATAGACACGCATCTTTACAACCAAGAAACGTCGGTATTCTTTTATTTATTAATAGGAACCAATGGCTGGAGAGATAATTTTATGGTAGTATTTTTGGTGTCAAGTGTGAAAAGAATCTCATCAAAACAAGTATTACGTGAAGTGACATAATTTAAGGTGAAAAACATTAAAGAGAAAACCAATTTGATTTATCATCTTCTATATAGATCCTACTATGCTATTTGTTTGTTTATGTGACAGATAGTGCCATCTAGAAGATGAAAGGAATGCCCTATTCTACCTTTATTCCAGACAAATTTATAAAACGATTTTAGTCGAAGTTTTTCTAAAAATGTTGGGAAAATATCGATTCCATGAACATAGATTTTTAACCAGCTCTAGTATGTAACCCTTGATGTAATATAAAATTTCACTGTGCTTGTAGATTTCGTTGTTGGTTTTTTTTTTACCAGAGCCAGTATCTGATGAACATTTAACAATTCTTTAGCCTTTTTCTAGCTACTTAAACGTGAGCAGCACTAATTGCCGTTATGTAATTGGCAACTCTGAACCCTCAGTGTCGTTGGTCACACTTATTTTGTCATGCTTATGAAAACATTTGTTTTCAAATTTGTAAACTAGTTGGCCATCCAAATGCCTTCCCGGCATCAAATCCTAAGGCTTTATAAGCACCTCATACGATACGGCAATCATTTGAAGCTGACCGACAAGAATTATTTCCTTGGGCGTGTGCGGCACGAGTTTCGAGACAATCGAGAGCTCACCAATCCTCAAGAGATCGAGTTTAGTTTTAAGGTACTTGGATTTGGCTTAAACAAACCCTTACATTTAATCCCCATCACTTGCTTCTCCATAGCGAGGTGAGACTTTGTTAAGAAAGGGCCGCATACTGTAGCAGCATGCTGCCCAGCTTGTTGCGCCGCCTGTCCTGGCCTACCCCTGCATTTCAACTCGATCGTCGCTGCAAAACTACTGACCACCTGGATTACTCCTGCTATCCCAAACTAGAGGAGTCGGAGATTGAGGAGACTTTCATGCGCGGCAGTGGACCAGGTGGTCAGGCCGTCAACAAAACCTCCAACTGTGTGTTTTTGCGTCATTTGCCTACCAATTTAACCATCAAGTGTCACACTCACCGGCTGGCGTCCAAAAACCGTGTGGAGGCACGAAAACTGCTCTTGGAGAAGTTGGATAACCATCTAAATGGAGAGAACTCTATAGCGGCACAGATCAAAGCGCAGGAGCAGCGAAAGTCCACGGAACGACGACGACGGCAAAACAAATTACAGGAGCTAAAGAAAAGCTGGCAGGAACGCGAGCAGCAAGACAAATAAATTAATGTTCAAATCTTTATTCACCAGTTAGAAAAGTCACCAAAACCATTTGCAGCGTTCTTCTTCTTCTTGGCCAGGGGAGCTTGTGCATCGGGTTTCTTGGGCGGAGCATTTAGTTTTAGATATTTGCCCACACCTTCTCGATAGACTTTCAATGGCTCCTTGAGGCGCTTTTGCTGTTCCGCCTGTTGGACCTGCTCCTGCTTGAGGGCTGCCTCCTCGGCACGCTCTTGGGCCAACTGCTCCACGGCTTCGGCAAAGGGATTCACAAAGACTTGAGCATTTTCAATGACAATGTCCTCAATGGGTCTATCCTTGTTGTCTACCTCAATGTTTTCCATTTTCTGCAAGGTGTCCAGACCGCCCACGAGTTTGCCAAAGATGGTATGCTTCCCGTCGAGATGCTTGCAAGAGCGATAGGTAATGAAACTGGAAAAGAGCAGGGGAATCCATATAAATAAAGGAAGGATAAGGATGATAAGATGACCTACAACTGGGCGCCATTGGTGTTTGGTCCCGCATTGGCCATAGATAGAACGCCGCGTCCGGTGTGCGTGAGATTGGGCTTGAACTCATCCTCGAATTTTGTGCCCCAAATTGATTCGCCGCCAGCACCGCTGCCAGTGGGGTCACCGCCTTGTACCTAGTAAACAAATCAAGATTATTTACTTGGTTAACAATGATCTGCTAACTTAGACTTAATTTATATAAACGAAGTGGAAAAGTAAAAGGTTTACTGGTTGAATGAATCAAGGTACTGAAAAATTTCACTTAAAATATGTTAATGTAGGGAGTAGTTGAACCTGCAGACTGACAAGCGTAGTGCCCGGAATGTGCGAGTAAACCCCGAGGGAACTGTTAAATTTATAGAAGAGAGAAGCGATTGAGATTCAACCATTTCGAGAAGAAGAACACCATTGCAAAATAGGACACCATTGCATATTCTGCGGTGATGCAAAGATTGAAGATCGACTAATTTTAACCTTGATCGATATGAAGGTAAAAGCCTGCTAGAGTCCCAATTCAGATTGCGAAGAGCGAAAATTAAAAATTGTTTCTGAACGAATTCGATAGCTCCGATAGTTTTTGACGAGCGACCAATGATGTATGCGATCGAGCGTTTTCATGGTGGAATAAGTCTAGTCCAGAATGCTTCTTTTTTATATATGTTCGGATAGCTGAATTCAGAAATTAACGGAATTTATAGGTTTATTCCTTTCAAAGTAGATAACCCCAAATAGTCGTCTGTGACAGCTTATCTTTCTTCCTCCAAGAATCTAATTTATTCTTTTTGATGATACTTCAAGCTTCTCTGCAATCTCTCGTGTTATATTATCATTTCTTAATCAACCTCCAATGGTCGGCCAGCGCGTGGTTCACTGACACTGACTTTTACTTGTTGCATTCTTACTTATTACTTCTAAAAGTTAAATCTATGTCAAAAAATATGTCAAAATGATCACCTTAAACTCCATTTTTTAATTTTCTGTGGCTTCTGCAAATGTTACTTATTGTATATCAATACTAGCTAAGACTTCAAGGATACACCAGGGTCACCATACCATAGGCAGCATCACCTGTTTAAAGTTGAGACCAGGTAAAGAAATATAATAGGCACGCACTTCGCTGAAAAATAAGTATCCGTCTCAGTTCAATGGTTTACAGCATTTAATCAGACGCTTCGGTTCATTACATGGTTTTGGAGTTAGTTCAGGGGTACACTCTTAGTTTATGGTTATTTATTATTATAGTTGTTTGATTCCAAAATGGTAGGATTGAGTCCAAAGTTTACTGTCGCAGGTTTTGTAGATTTTCCATTCTTTAAACAGCTTTGAGAGGTAAGATCATATCATGGTTGGATAAATAAGTTGTTGGCATACCCGTCTATTATTATTATTCACCGGACGGGAAGGGTTTTGTGCTTTGGGGTTCCCGGGTCGTCACTCCCTAGATTTATAACTCACTGCCCCAGCACGCAACCCATGTACATTTTCATTGCGGCTTGATGTCCGCTGGTGTACTTATAGGGACACACAGCTTCGCTACGTAATGTGTATATTGGATCGATCGAATAAGGGTACAATGGCCTCTCTCCAAGGAGAATTATTTGGCCCTCTAGTCTGTCAGCTGCCGTCTGATTCACTAGGGAATTCGCCGTTTGGATGTTTCCAGTTGGAATACATCCTGCCAGATAGGTGTTCATATCATTTCCAACCATATCTGGTAAACGCAATGTCTCCATATCATTGCTCAGCAGGGCACTAAGTCTGCCTTCTGGTTTGATGCTAACGGGACCAGAGACTAACTTAGGAACGTGTTTCCGGAGGTTGCTCATCCATGGCGTTATCATTAGGGAATCTCTCCCGAGCTCGTCGATTCCATACACCGATGGAATTATGTCGTCTGGATTTTGTAGAACATAATTGCTCCACTTAGCTCCGGGAATACAATTTCTTTCATAGAAACGCTGCCTGTATTCAACCGGGGTTGACGACGCGCTCAGCGCTACAACAACTTTCCGTAGGTTGCTGTAATGAACATTCTCGGGCACTGGAACGAATGCCCCCTTGTAATCCTCCAAATCTTTGGCAATGGTTGGAATGTATGTTAAATCGCCAACTTTTACAATTCCAATTGAATCCAACACCTTTCGGACTGGTTCTGGGAGGAACATCACAGCGCGACATATATTGTCAAACTCTGCGCTGCGCATTAGAACCGCTGATTTTGACGAAAACCGCGGTGGTATAGGAACATTTTCTCCCACCAAGATGACGCGGTACTCATATACTGCCAGACATACACGGTATAAAGCATACAAGTTAGGCGGTACCGTACTTTGGTTGTACGCCGAAGACGTGAAAAGCGAATAACACAGATTCACTCCAATTCCGCGACTTGTCATTGATAGCATCATAGCTTTTACGTTGGCAACTTCCATAATCCGTGCTTCAATCTTGATCTTATCAGTACACTTTTCCTGCGTCTCATTTGCAGTGGGGTCACCGCTTTGTACCTGGTAAACAAATCAAGATTGTTTATTTACTTGGTTAACAATGATCTGCTAACTTAGACTTAATTTATATTAGCGAAGTGGGAGTGAGAGAGAGAGAGAGAGAGAGAGTGAAGTCGTCTTTTGCAACGAGCTCCAGAAAACCAACAAATTTGGCAATAAAACTCGAATAAACAATTCAGGAAAAAGTGACATACCCGCAAGAAGACCCCGTAGAGTGCTGGAAGCGAGCGTCGCCGTTTGTGTCAAAGGGTTGTGCATCCGCGTATAATTGGAATTTTAAATACGCAATAATTTCGGCGCAGACAACAACAAATATTAAGCGGTGAGAAATTCCAACTACATTACATACAAACAAAACACCGACATCTGTGTGAGCCCCCAGCTGACTGCAAGAGTTGTCACCAATAGGTGAATTAAAGCTTGGATCAAGGCAAACCACACTACCTACATACAAAAGCGTCTGAAAGCTCAGTGACTCTAAAACTGTAGGCAGGTCGATCTTTATTTGCATACCTTGAGGCTAAAATTTTAATTAAAAACATAAATGGCTTTTCACTCACCACCCACGGGAACACCATACAGGTTCTCGCAGCAGCAAACACTACCTACAAAAAGACCCATTCATGAAACCTCACCCGACCAATTCCAACCAAGCAGCAACGCCAAGTTTTCTATGATAACGGACCAACCGGCGGCACTGATAAACGAGACAGCCAATTAGGCGACCAAGCTACAATGCAGCATAACCATGTTGGAAGCATGTCTATTATGGCACTTTCAAACCTTCTCGACGCAAAGCTAAAGGACTTACCAACAAAAGCGGATCTCGAAAAAATCACCGATAACTTCAAGGAACTTCAAAGTAAACAGGAAATTTTAGAGCGCAGACTGGAAGAAGAGGAACAAAAGACTAAAGCTCTGGAACGCCAAGTCGATATCCTAATGCGAAAAGCAAATGAGAAAAATATTATTATTCACGTTCCAACCAACAGTGGGCTAAACCCAGTAGAGCTGGCAAAAAATGTATGCTTTGAGGTCCTACAGAAAAAAGATCATTCCTTAATAGGCAGCGCTTGGGCCATAAGAACAAAAAATCCAAATAAGGCTATGGTAGCAGCTGAACTCAACAACAAAGCGGACTCCATCCAAATCCTCAAGGCCTATAAATTCCTGGGCACAAAGGGCATGACGGCACATAGGGACTACCCACAAGCAACCAGAGACAGAATCCGACGCCTAGTAAAAATCAAAAACGAACTACCAAAACATGATAACCTTAAGGCAACTATTCGAGGGGATGCACTTCTGGTAAACAATAAGAGGTTCTACTATGATGTCCAAGGAACCTTCCTATGTGAAGGTCAAGATGGAAAGGTAGCACTGGACCTGATCACAAACAACTTTACTAAAAATGCCACAGAAGGAAACCAGCAGTTTTAACGTAAATGCCGTCAGCCAGAGTATAGATATAAGTCTAAGAAATAATATCCTAATATTGTCCTATAATGTATCCGGTCTAAAAAGCAAATTAGTAAATAATCAATTTTTTAAACACACAAGCCAATTTGAAATAATACTGTTATATGAAACATTTGTCGAAAACAACTTAGAGATCTACGAGCACTACTTCCAGGAATATACCTTGCACTGGATTCCAGCAACCAGAACTTCATCCCGTGGAAGAGCCAGTGGCGGCTCCCTGTACGCAATAAAAAATGAGCTAGTGCGCAGAAACATCTGCAAATTTATATTTGTTCAATCCAAAACTATAATTGAAGTAAATACCCAACAAGATCGTCTGTATATTATCTCGGTAATTATCAACTGCAACAAGTGGCACGAAGACTTTGAACAACTGTACGACTTCATGATGGATGTACACTACGATAATTCCATGATTTTAGGAGACTTAAACGCAAGAATGGGCACAGAACAAAGAATTTCTGAACTTTTTTCACAGCCAGCAACTTTCTGAGTACTGCTCGAAATGCACGTGACAGTACTAAAGACGGGAAGGGAACAAAACTGATAGAGATGATGGAAACACTCAACCTCAAAGTACTAAATGGTAGAACGCAAGGCGACACATCAGGAAACTATACATATATCAGTGGACAGGGAAACTCAACAATAGACTACTGCTTAGTAAGTGGTGCCTGGCACATCCAGGCTACCGATATGTCTGTTCAAGCTCAAATCTTCTCGGACCACCTGCCAATCACAGTCTCAGCAAATCTCGGTAATATCCAAAATGAACGAATTGTAGACAACAAATTGTTACCAAAACTTCGCTGGATTGAGAGGTCGATACACTTCCTGTTTGGAGTCCGAGATAAGAGAACTACCGGTAAACATATCAGAGGAAGCAGATGGAATACCTCTCCTAACTGAAGCCATAAAAAATGCTGCAAAATGTATGCAGAAACCACGCGCAGGACCCTATACACAACCATGGTTCGATTTACAGTGCGAGACAGCTCGAAAGCAATCTTTCCAAAAGCTCCATTTGGCCAGAACTACAAACTGCAGCACTTCGAGAGCGGACTATATCAGTTCGAATAAGTCCTTTAAGAAAATATGCTACGAAAAACGAAAAATGTATTACCTGAGATTAGGACAGGACTTGGCAACAATTAAGGACAGTAAAAGCTTCTGGGCGACAGTGAGGAAAATAAATGGACCTTCAGCAAAAAATCAAGTCAATGCCACTGCAAGTGATCTGGCTGCGCATTTTCGCTGCTTATTAAATAATCCCAGCGTAAATAACCTCCTTGCTAGTCCCCTGACCAGTATCCAAAACGAAAAATTGGACGCACTGATATCCTCAAGCGAAGTTGCACTGGCAATTTCAAGCCTTAAACTGAACAAAGCACCTGGAGAAGATCGAGTACCTGCCGAATTCCTAAAATGCGCCTCAGAGAACTTTCTCAACACCCTCACCTCAGAACTAAATAAGATTTTTGAAACGGCCATTGTACCACCAAGCTTCAGGAAAAACATCATATATCCCATATATAAAAAAGGAGACCCTTCCATAGCTGCAAATTACAGGGGCATCTCATGTCTAAATGTTATGGTGAAAATATTCAGCTCAATCCTACTCAATCGTCTCACATCTTGGGTCGCAGAAAACAATCGGCTAAGTGAATACCAGTCGGGATTCAGAGCAGGTTACAGTACGGTGGACAGTATCTTCACTTTAACGGCTATCTGCAAGTCATATCTCAAGGAAAAGAAGAAGTTATACTTATGTTTCATCGACTTCAAAGCAGCCTTCGACACCATCAACCGGCAGAGTTTAATATATAAACTAAATAAGTTAGGCGTATCATCAAAAGTTTGCAAAATTATTGAAAAGCTATACTCGGAGAACACGTGCTCTGTTTGGGATGGTAAGCAGCTATCTGAATGGTTCGGGAATAACACAGGCGTCAAGCAGGGCTGCTTGCTGAGCCCACTCCTGTTCTCATTATATATAGACGATATAGTCCCTTTGCTTACTGGAGGAATCAAATTTGCAGGACAGACAATAAGGGCCCTGATGTACGCGGATGATATGGTCCTTATGGCAGAATCACCCAAAGGACTCCAAAATATGCTAAACCAATTGCACAGCTACTGCCAAAAGTGGAGCCTGCAGATCAACGTCTCTAAAACAAAAGTACTGACGATTCGCGACGGCAGAGGGCGAACGGCTACAAGCGAAAATTGGCACTTGAACGGGGAAGTATTGGAGAAAGTTACGCACTACAAGTACCTTGGAGTGGTAATTGAGCAGAACATGCAGCTTAAAAAACACATGCGGGAAAAACTAAGCGACTCAATGAAGGCAATCAACTCATGCTGGAAGTCACTGCTCGGTAAGCAAGAAGTGGCTCATAGTGTAAAATACAAATACTTTACGGCAACGGCCAAAGCCATAATGTTTTACGCTGCTCAAATATGGGGCTACATCTCTTTTGAGGATGTAGAAAAACTACAGAGATTTTTTCTGAAAAAGCTATTCAGACTACCAAGGAGTACGCCAAACTATGCCCTTCATATTGAAACAGGGCTTGGCCCGTTATATTTGGACACACTGCGTTTGCACTTCAATTACATTCAAAGGGTTATGAGCATGCCAGATAGGCGGCTTCCAAAAATTATTACGAGACATCTCCTGGAGAATAGGCTCCAATTCTTCCAAGAGTGGGAACGGATCGGCAGTGAGCTAGAAGTATATATTAACATATCGGACCCCAACTCATGGAAAAAGTCTCATATGGACATTATTGAAAAAATGTATGACTCAACAAGGAACTCCTTCAGAAATTTGGCTGAGCAAAGCACCACCCGAACGAGCTTTAAAACTCTAAACTTAGGCCTGGGAGACCTAAACTATTTCAATGATGAAAATACACTGCAACACATCAGCCTAATATGTCGAGCTCGAACGGAAATGCTACCTCTCAACCATAAGCATCACATGGAGACGACTAACACGCAATGCACCTTATGCAACCTCGGAGCTGTTGAAGATGTGCTACATTTTATCGCAATGTGCCCAATTACAAGCGAAATTAGAAGTCTGCATCTTAAGCAACGCTTTTTGAATACCGAAGAAGTCAAGGACTGGTTAAATGGGAAAGACTGGAAGGCGCTCGCAAACTTCATTTGTCACGCTCTCAAATATAGAGGGCAAATATTGGCAGAATATTTTTAAATTATAAACATACATAATCGCTATACTTACATATTTAAGAAAACATTAAATAACACAAATCTGGCTGACGGCTATAGCCATTGCCTCACACACTAATAATTGAAATACTTTATATCTTAAAATTCATCATTGTAAAATTCACTTTGTAATAAAACCTACCTACCTACCTACCTACCTATAAGCGAAGTGAAAAAGTAAAAGGTTTACTGGTTGAATTAATCAAGGTACTGAAAAATTTCACTTAAAATATGTTAATGTAGGGAATGGAATGTGCGTGTAAACCCCGAGGGAACTGTTAAATTTATAGAAGAGAGAAGTGATTGAGATTCAACCATTTCGAGAAGAAGCTTGTGCACGAATAGGACACCATTGCATATTCTGCTGTGATGCAAAGATCGAATATAGATTAATTGCAAACTTGATTCAGATTGCGAAGAGCGAAAATTAAAAATTGTTTCTGAACATATTCGATAAGCGATTGGCTTTTCTTTGTACTGTGGGCCCCATACACTAGAGCAGTATTCCCAAATAGATCGTACTAAGCATATGTAACTAGCAGTTGCAATTGTTTTGTATCGAACAGGGATGCATACCGGTTCTCAACTGAACCGAACCAAACCGCTAATAATCGAACCCAACGGATTGAACTTCATGTTACAATATTTTGGGACAATGAATTAAGCGTGATCTTTAAACAAAAATAAGTTTTCGATATCATTTTTGATTTGCCGCAACTTCAATATTCCGAATCTATGACTTTAAGAGCAGATTTAAGAGTAAGACGCGGCGATATACTCAAGGATGGATTAAGAATTCAGATATAGTAAAATAAAAGGCCATCCACTGCCTTAAGTCTTAAGGCGAATCAAGTCTATTTTGAACATTTTTCGGAATGCCTTACATTCGAAAGTTCGGAGAAAGTAACTTTTCGAACAGACTTAATCAAAATTCGGTACGTTATCCTTAAGTATATGCCTTACGAGTTGAGATAAGGCGGAATTAAGGGTCGTCTTACTTAAAGATGGGCTTTAAGGTTTAAGATTGAACAAAATTTCGGCCGATCCAGGAATATAAATTGCGTTCTTGGCATTTTTGGTATTGACTTACCATCCTCAAATCCGCGCAGATTTGAGGAAAGAACTGAACCACTGAACCGAACCGAAGCCGCGGTTCATTTGGCTTCAGAAACCATGTAATAAGCCGAACCGTTAGTTCAAAAACTGCGTGAACCACTGAACCCAACAAGTCCTTATTTCCGATTGGTTTGCATCCCCGGTATCGAACACATTCGTTCTCGGGATCCAATGAACGCATCGACTTCAACTTGACGGCTATTTGACAACTAACATTTATGTTTTTTGAGTCAGTTGTTTTCAATCATGGAATGGGGCTTGCTCGAAAATCGTGTCGTAATTGACCTGCATAAATGTGGCCACAAAAAAGGTAAAATGTTTAGGATGTTGCGCCTACTGAAAATTACCCAAAATATTGTGTATCGTACTATTTGAGGATACTGATAGAATAAAAGACCGTGCAAGATCGATTTCGTCGAAATCCACTGTGCTAGCAGAAATTCATGATTCGTGAGATGAAAATCAGCAAGGATAGCATGTCGCACATCCAGTGTTGCCAACGCCTCTACTCAAAAAAAAGGACGGTTGAACCGAAAAAAAGACAGAAAACGGACAGTTTTTTTTTAAAAGGACAAAAAACAGGACAAACAATGTTTTCTTAAAAATATAACAGTGCTTTAATGAATGGCTTTCTTTTCATTTAATTCAAATATTATCAGCATCAATTTCGTGTGCATATGATGTATTCGTTCTGATTAACATAAGGCAACTATCAGGAACTTGACAATTTTGGCAACATGCCCCGCTTCGACGTAGTCCGAACATTGAATTTTGTTAACCTGTGCGAAGGGCACTGCATTTTGCTAGTGTTTTTTTGTGGTACTATGTGCGCGGGCCTGGTCAATCTTTGAATTTATACTGCACTTGCAGTATTAGCAATATCCCTTATCTGGATCCTTGGCATCTCGGCACAGCCAATTCTTTAAATCAGGTTCTATTAACTAAGATTTGCGATATTTTTGAACAGCCCTCATATCGAATCAAATATTTTTTTTATACTTTAATCTGTTGGTAACACAATACAAAAAAATAGGGGAAAGTTAACTTCGGCTCGGCCGAAGTTTTGTATACCCTTGCAGTTTCCATTGAAATCAAAAAAGTTTTTCTAAGACAACTATTTGGACATTGCTTTTCTATGGGATCTATACTAACTGATTTCGGTTAAACTTGGTAAAATAATGGGAAAGCATAATACACTGTTAATTGCGAAATTTGGAGGCGATCCCATTTAAAACAAAATGTTTTTCTCCCTAGAACTTCTTTTTCGTCAGATCATTCATACTGCAGCTATATGCTATAGTCATCCGATTTTGATAAAACTTTGTAAAAATGTGTCCAAAGTATATAAAATAAGTGTATGCCAATAAAAAGGACGTTTTCGTTAAAAACAAAAAAGTTTTCCTCACAAAAACTAGTTTTTCGACCGACCGTTCCTATGGCAGCTATATGCTATAGTCATCCGATTTCGACTAACTTTTTAGAATTGTGTAAAAGTATATAAAATAAGTGTATGCCAATGATAAGGACGTTTTCATTAAAAACAAAAAAGTTTTTCTCACAAAAACTAGTTTTTCGACCGATCGTTCCTATGGCAGCTATATGCTATAGTCATCCGATTTCGACCAAACTTAGTGAAATCATGGGAAAGGATAGTAAACTAAGAAATACGTACTTTGGAGGCGTTTCCATTAAAAAGAAAACGTTTTTTCACTAAGACTAGTTTTTCGACCGATCCTTCTTATGACAGCTATATTCTATAGTCATCCGATCCGGCCGGTTCCGATAAATGTGCAGCGTATTTGTACCAAAAGACTTCGTGCAAAGTTTGGTATGGATAGCTTAAAAACTGACGGAGGAGATAGCATAGAAACAGACAGATGGACAAACGGACAAGGCTAAATGAATTCAGCTCGTCATGCTGATCAAGAATATATATATATGCTTTATGTGGTCGGAGATGCTTCCTTCAATGCGTTACAAACATCCGCACAATTTTATAATACCCTCTGCAAGGGCATAAAAAGGGTCGATATGTTTTAAAGGTTGAACATTTATTGGAAAGGTTGATTCATGTCATTTATTTATGAAAAACTTGACAGTAGCCAATCGATCCACCCAATTTTTAAGAACATTTTCAATTATTTCGGCACGTATGTCAGCAATAGCAACTCGAATCTCGTTCTTCAACTCATCAATTGTTTCAGGATTGTTTGCATAACATTTGTACTTTGCGGTCGTGGGTTCGATCCCGCCTCAGAACATCTAATGAAAAGTTTTTTTCTTTGAATAAACTTTACACCCGGCCACACCTCTTTGCTGTTGGCTCCAGCTTTGCAGTAATTAGCCATGAAAAGCTTCTCAAACTGCCGTTCGGATTCGGCGTTAAACTGTAGGTCCCTTTCTCTTGTGCTAAAATTAGAAGCGCAAAGCCAAAGATTGAAATTTTGCTAGTGAAAATCAATTGAAAAAAATTCTAATTGTTGAGATTCGATGCGTTAGAGGTCGTTTGTTGTTCATGCAAAATCAAGAACGAAAATTGTTTTCGGTCGAGCCAAACGATAATATACTATGTACCTGTGAAATGATGCCCATCAACGTTGCGACTGGTGCTGCCCATAATTGTTTGTTTTTAAAAAATTTTTATATCTCACACATTCTTCAAGCGAATAGCGACCATATTTGGTAAATCGATAAATGAAAATTTTACTAAATATTAGAGGTTTTTCGAATGACATTTGACGTTTTTAAAGTCAAATGATGAATAGTTCAAATTCCAAACAATAGATGGACCACCCTGTAGATTGATTTTGCTTTGATGTTTTATCACTTTCTTAAAAAAAAGAAAGGACAAAATAGAGGAAAGTTAACTTCGGCTCGACCGAAGTTTGAATACCCTTATCGCACGTATAAAATAATTTTTTACAATTTGAACAATGCTAGCTGAATGATTTCCTAAGCTCACCAATAAAGATATGTTTTAGGTCTGGCCATTTCTTTATGCCATTTTGAACTAAAAAGTTTTCGTAGTGTCTCAAACTAATTTTGTAGACTCGTGTGCGATCATACGACAAATATTACAATGTTTTACGGATATACCATATATCGATTTCTATGTTGATGCTAGATCATAGAATATATACTAAGAATTACGAAGTGTGGAGATTGAAAACCAATACTTTATTCTGAAGAGTGAAGTGTAGGTGGAAATGCATTCGGCTAGCATTGAGAGTTAACGAATGAGGAAAATTGTTGTGTATAATTACGGAAATAGATCCTGCATAGTGAGAGGTAATCTGCATAACATCGGCTTTTAATGTTGTAAAATTCAGAACAAGCAGATGAATAGAGCGCAAAGTCAATCGAAGAACCAGTTTTGTGATTTTTTTAAAGAGTCTGGAATTCTTGTTTAAAAGGTACGGCAAGTGCGGTGAGAACCAATGTGATTTAGTTGATGGTGACAATTTAACATCAGGAACATGAGATTCCAAAACAGAGTAAGAAACTTGGTATATGCCATTAACTGCAGACTCAATGTGGGGGAATAAATGTAGAAATGACCAGTCAACTGAAAAAATATGAAGATTAAGTTCGAGAAGATTGGACTTGCGAGAACACTTTTCACAAGTAGTTGCCAATGGCTTATTAACAGAGATCAAGAGGAATTTATGGTAGTAATCTTCAGGCAGGTATACTGGGTTAGTCTTGACTACCGTTGTTAAGGAAGCATCACTGACAAAGGTCAGGTCAAGGAACCTTTCACGACTATTTTGCATAGAACTCTTTTGTTCAAGGGATATGTTGGTCAAATTTCATATTTGCAATAAGGAAGTAAAAAGTTTGAATGTGTGGATGTTTAAAATCACCTACAACTATCATTTGAGAGTGTGAAGGGTGTTTCGAACTTACAATGAAGTTCCTTATGGAGCGATGGAAGTGGACCCCATTGTAGTATCCATCTGCGCAATGTTTAATAAAATTATCGCAGGCTCTCGGCGTCTGATCGCAATACAGCTCCAGATTTAAAGGCCCCAAATTGGTGTTCAGGCGCACATATCCCTTCTTCTTGACCCTCTCGTACTTGACCAGATCATCGTCTATTATGGCTGCCTCACTCTGTGAAACCGGCATCATGGCTGTCGAGGTAAAACTGGCGGCAACTGCTCCAGTGGAATAATGAGCAGCATTGAATTTATCCGCCGTACGCTTTGAGCTGCTGCTGGCTGCCTCCTCTTCGGCCGGCTGGTAATCCTTTTGAAGCTGGGCCAGCGTTTCTTTGGTCTCCAAATTCATGGTTTTAATTCGCTGACCAGCCGGGTCTTTGCGTTCCAGCTGCTCTTCTTCGGTCAAAACCCGAAGGTTCTTGCGTATGTGATGAAACGTGGATATATCAAATTTTTCCAACTTCTGTGGATCTTGTATGGTTATAATGTCCTTGCGCTGAAAGGGGGTGTCATCTATTAAATCTTTCCAGTTCTTGGTCTTGATATTCAGTTGGTCGATGGCCTCCCAGCAGTATACGTTCCCAGTTGGGGCCACGGCCACAATGTGTGAGTTTTTGGTGAAGGGCTTGAATAGAGCCGGACAGTGGTATTCATCCGTGGCATTCTTGTGGAACTGCAATTTGATTAGGGACTTGGTGTCCATCTTCTGTCCAGAGATGGGATTGACTTTGAAGGTCTTGAGAAACTTGAGTATGGCCTCGTACTCAAACACATTACCCTGAAGATCGCAGTAGGGAGTCTCATAGGGGGCCAAAGTAATGGAGCAATGCTCATAGGGCAGACGCTTAAACTTGACATGATCGTTCTCCAGGGATTCAACTTTCTTCCCGCCGTACAACTCACTCCACTCTGTGTACGTGAGGTACATTTTATCCTTCTGATGCTGTCGCTTGCCCATTTTGGCTGAAAAAATACCGGTTTGCTTTTTTAAGCACAAGCTTAAGATCTTTCGTGGTTTTTGTAGTGGGCCAAATTGTATTTTAATGTAATGTTAAATTCTATGGGTTGTTTTGGCTATTTCGGTTCATGTGGATAGAATAAAAAATTTAGTTTTGTTAATTGTTTTATTCTAATACTATTTCAAAGATTTGGACTACCAATACATCAATTGTTTCTCCGTCTTTTACTTGACGCCAAATATATTAGTTAAATTTTAACGAGCCAAACTTTCGAAAAAGATTCATTTGCTAGTTTGGTCTAAATCACAACCTTATCTTCAATTCAGCTCAGTAATTCAAATGTTGGCTATTAACGCATAACTCACTTCTGGTGTAAATAGCCTATAACATTACACGGAGCGTGTCTGATAGGAACATGCTACAAATATCAGTGTAAATAGCCTATAAGGCAGGTTCGGCTCGGATTCCAAAAAAAAAAAAAAAACAGAAAAATCTGAATCCAGAGCGGTTGCATGCCACGTTTTATGTTTTTTTTTTAGAATTTTAAGTATTTTTTAAAGTGTTTGTTATATTTTAGTCTCAAAACAATAATATTTTTAAGGGGTTACATACAGTTAATTATTTTTGAAAAGCGATTTTTAAAATTTATTTTCTTAATGTTCATATATTTAAGTACACACAGAAAATTTGAGGTCAATCCGGCAATGAATTTTAAAGATACACGCACATTTGTAAAGACGTTCCAAGTAAATTTACAGTGCAGTTCAAACTTTAAACGCGTTTTTCTCAAAACTGTGTTTCAAAGTCATCTAACACGATTTCTCGAAAAAGGCCAAGCCGATTGGTCTCAAATTTTGACACAAGCTTCTAAAATGTATTGTTAAGAAATTAATCAAAGCTTTTTCCTCACCGATAATTTTTTTAATTTTTATAAACAATTTAAAACCAACATTTTGTTGCCATTTTGTCAAAAAAATTGATTTTGCTTATTCCGTCGTTTAATATCCAGATTTAACAATTTTTTAACGAAGTCCGTTTTGTTTTTTAATTTTGGATTATCAAGTCCAGAGTATTCGTGTACGCCGCAAAGCTCCATTTTTGAGTGGAGCTCCAGGAGATCAGCTAGAGCACCTTTTCCAATTATAATTTTCACGAATGAAAAAAGTTAAAATACAGCAAAGAGTCAGTGTTTAAAAATTGGCTATTTTCAAGCCAATTAACTATATGTAACCCCTTAACTTTTAACTTTTGGCAATTTTTTCCAACTATTTAATTTATAGCTATTTGTAGTATATTGTTTTCTGTTTTAAATTTAGCAACTTTTGAAGCTCAAGTTCTGGCAACACTGATGGTGAGTTTAATATGATTCTGAACACTGTCAAACTGGCACAGACTGGCAGCGCTGCAAGTTAACACAACAGTTGTGCTCACGCAAACAGTTGCACAACAGCTGCAGACCAAATGCAAAACAAAGGCGAAAATAAAATATTTTTTTGTGCAATTTAATTATAGTATACAAACGCAAGGTGATATAAATAAGTAGTTGGTCACTTGACCTTGGGGCTGGGATTGCGATGTCAAGCCCAAACATTAACTATCGCTCCCTGGACGAGGAGCTGACGAATAGAACAACAACAAACGTAACTGCGAAAACAAAATCGGACGACGCAAAATCAGCAGCAGCAGCTGCTGCGCATTTAGACCATGTCAGCGAGCGCGAGCATGAGGACACTCCTCGGGACAGTGGCATTATGATTCACATAGTGCCCGAGACGGGCAAGGCGCGATGGAATCACATTGAGGACCTCGATTCGTTCTTCTCCCGCATGTACAACTACCAGCAGAAGCATGGCTTCCAGGTGATTGTCCTGGACGAGGTGTTTCAGGTGGTGGAGTTTGGATTTGTGGTGTGGCTGCTTACGTTTACCACGCACTGCATTAGGCACGATGTGTTGTTTGGCAACGCACCGCCAAAAGGGCCCAATCCCGACAAGACGACCTTGGCGGATGTAATCATACCGACGGGGGAGTGTGTGGCCTCTTTTGGTGCATTTACCTATATGGTCATCTTCATAGCGGCCATCTACTTGGGCATAAGACTGCTCAAGATGATCTACCACATCACCCACTACGCGGACATCAAGAAGTTCTATAACTCGGCACTCAAGATTGAGGATGCGGATCTGGACAACATAACGTGGCATGAGGTGCAGCAGCGCATTCGCAAGGTCCAGGCGGAGCAGCACATGTGCATTGATAAGGAATCCCTGACGGAACTGGACATTTATCATCGGGTGCTGCGCTTCAAGAATTACCTGGTGGCCTTGATGAACAAACAGCTGTTGCCCGTGCGCTTCCATTTGCCCCTGATGGGCGAGATTTGCTCGCTCAGCCGGGGCATGCTCTTCAACATCGATTTCATACTCTTCCGGGGCCCGGGGTCGCCTTTCCAGAACAATTGGCAACTGCGAGACGAGTTTGCCGTGAGGAGCAATCAAACAGAGCTGGCTCAGCGGTTGTCCAAGTTGATATTGGGCGTGGCCTTGGTGAATCTGCTGCTGGCTCCCATGATATTCATCTGGCAACTAATCTACTTCAGTTTCTCCTACGCCAACATTCTACGCAAGGAGCCAAATGCTTTGGGTCTGCGCACCTGGTCCAACTATGGACGTCTCTATTTGCGTCACTTCAACGAGCTGGATCATGAGCTGGACGCCCGGCTGAATCGTGCCTATGAGTATTCGGATCGTTACCTCAGCTCCTTCTCCTCGCCGCTGGCTGCGGTGATCGCTCGCAATTTGCTATTCGTGAGCGGCGGCCTGTTGCTGCTCATCCTGGGCTATGGCATCTACGAGGAGCATGTCTTCCAGGTGGAGCATGTGCTGACCATTATTGCCGTGCTCACCGTGGTGGGCGTCATCTGTCGCACTTTAATACCCGATGAGAACCTGATTTGGTGCCCCGAGCAGCTGATGACTGCCATTTTGGCCCATGTGCACTACCTGCCCAGCGAGTGGAAGTCACAGGCACACACGGCCCTGGTGCGCAAGGAGTTTAGCAACTTTTTCCAATTCAAGGCCGGTTACCTGCTTAGCGAGATCTTCAGCCCGTTCGTTACGCCGTTTGTGCTGATCTTTGTCTTTCGTCCCCAGGCCATGGAGATTGTCAAGTTCTTTCGCACGTTCACCGTCTCCGTCAGGGGAGTGGGCAACGTGTGCTCCTTTGCCCAGATGGATGTGCGCAAGCACGGCAATCCCGACTGGCAGATCATGCAGAGCGCCGGTGTTGACCAACCGCCACTGCCACAACAGAGTCTGGTGGGTGGCAAGACGGAGATGTCACTGGTACGCTTCACCCTCAACAATCCTGAATGGCAAATGCCACGGGAGGCTTCGCAGTTTATCAAGGGCATACGGGAGCATGCCATTGGTGAGCTTGTCAGGGCTAAGACTTCGACTGCTGCCCAAGACAATCCTTTGACCCACAGCCTGATCTCATTTGGCACCATTGGCGAGGAATATTGCTCCATAGCCAACTCGGTGCTGGCTGCCCAGCTAAGTCCTGCACAGCTGGAGCTTTCGCAATCCTTTCAACCTGCTCCTGGAGGCTTTCCCGTGGCTGGCAGTGATTTCCGCCAAATGCTGCAACAGAATCTATCCGCCAGTGTGGGACCCGTGGATAGCATGCGACGCCTGCGATTGAGCAAGGCCGAAGGTCGTTTGGAGGGGCCAGCAGATACGCTACTTTACAGTCTCTATGGTGTAGAGCCACGGCTGGCCAAAAATCCCATGGGCGTAGGCGTGGCTGATATGTGCCTCAGCGCCCTCTATCTACACGAGCTAAGCCAGCAGAAGCGCAAAGCTCGCCAGTCGCGCATCGAAGAGACAACAGAGGATGAGCAACAACCGGGACCCAGCAATAGACCTAAGCCAGGAGGACCAGGTCCTACGCCATCTGCCGCCGCCCCCAGCTCCCGCCATACCGTAATTACCTCAAAGGCTGCCGAGAGCACACCGCTGCTGGGTAGCATCCGCTCATAGCAGCGGCCCGTCTGGATCTAATAAACGTAGAGCTCTAAGGAGAAACCCCAAATGCTGCTATTAGTGATTATTTCAATAAGTTTTAAAAGCGGAAAGTGTGAATCAAACGATGGCGAAGTCGATGTCGATGTCTAGTTCATAGCTAAAACTAATACTTAAAATACGAAATCCTAAACAAAAAAAGCAATAAATTAACAAATTTAATCGCTGTGAAGTTCTTTGAAGTGGCAAGGTCTGTGATTCAGTTTGTCCAGTGCTTTGTCAGCCTCTTGATTTTTTAAGGTCTGCATCCAGATGTGAATTAATTCGATGTAAAGGTGAGTACTGAGAACGATCCAATTTTCCTTCAAGAAATTTACTAGGCATTGCTTTTTCGCGTGATGGAGGCCCAAAAGAATAAGCTTCGAACGCAGAATGCACACCACCCACAACAGCCGAGCCAGCTCTGGTGACAATTTTTAAAATACTTTTGTGTTTGGCTTTCTTTCTGAGTTTCAATCAACAAAATGAGGCAAGGAAAAATTTCTTTAAGTAATTTTTTTATATGGAATTTGACAGCCAAGCTAAGGTAAAGTAAAATTTTCATTCAAAAACGACAGTAGAAATAAAATTTAACTTCAAAATTTGTATGAAAATTTTACTTTACATCGAGTTAATTTGCATCTGGATACAGGCCTTTAAGGTTTAATCTAGAAGTGAATTTTACTTAAGAAAAAATAAGCAGTCGACATTTCGGTTGATTCGCTGGATGCGAAAATAGTTCTTAGGTACAAACATACACTTTCACTATCGAATAAGTACTTGGGGCATCCATCCTGTGAAGAATATTTAAGTCTTAAAATTCTTGTCCATGTGCGAGTTATACAGACCTCTTTTTTAATAACACAGTTTAATTCCTTCAATCAGTCAATAGTATTCTGTGGATTTGATACACCATTGTGTGAGGTTCGATTCCCTCTGAAATGATTATTTGGCCTGCTTGTACGGGCCCGTTATGAACTCTGTCACCCAATATTTTATTGCTGAAAGTAGAAATGGTCTTGATAAAGAAATACCTGAATACAAACCCGATTTGAACAAATTAGACGTTCAATTTTTCCCGTCTCGATCTCTACCCCAAAATATTTTGGGATTTATTGCTTATACTTTTAGTCTTAAAATTGGTTACTCAATAAGAATCTTTTTGAAATATTTGAATTTATTTATTTTTTAAAAATTCTTAAGAATATAAAAACATCTAAAAGTCTTTTGCTATGAGTTTTTAAGATATAATTTCTTCTCAGATCTTAAGAACCAGAACCAAACTTTGGATTTGGCTTTTCGTGATCGTTATTCAATTCAGTCTACGTAGAAACCAATTTGGTTTTAATAGGTTAATTTATGTGACTTCAGGAGCTAAAATGTGAACAAACCTCGTCCAGCACACGTTTATGCAAATTTCTCTTAAACCTGACCCTCTGGGGGAAAACTGACAATTTATTTGAGTTCAGCGCGTGAAAGTACATTAGGAATGTTGGCTATCTTCTCTTGTTAAAAAGTTGACTTTTTTTGAAAACTTGTGTTATTATTGATTAGCATCAACAGCAAAATCGATATAGCCATATCCGTCTGTCCGTCCGTCTGTATGAACAACTAGATCTCTAAAAGAGCTAGAGCAACCAAATTTTATATGTAGACTAGTATTGTCTGCAGGCAGATCAAGTCTGTTTCGCCCACGCAAAAAAAAGTTATGAATAACTTCAACAAAGATATCAAGCTCATATTTTGCAATGTAGTGTATGTGCCCAATATCTATAATCCATCACATTTTCAAAAAGATCGGATAATGAATGGCAGTTTTACCTGTTTTTTAAACCTTTACTCGTAGAGTAAAAAGGGTATAGCAAAGTCGTGCAAACGTATGTAACGGGTATAAAAAGTAGTCGTTTCACCAAAACAGTCAGCGGAGAACGATGAATTTCCGACCCCATAAAGTATATATATTCTTGATCAGCGTCAAAAGCCGAGTCGATATACACTCATGGACAATATAATAGGTGTGAAGTTTTTTTTTTTTAATATCGATTTAAATCGATATAAACATAACATTTAATAAGGAAGCTATACTTTTTTAATATGGTCAAACTGTTTCGGTACGAATTGTGTGAATTCCCGGAATTAATTAGCTTTCTGGGAAAAATTTGTGGATTGTTTTACCGGTTAGACTGCAAACTCGGCTGGTCAATAAAAAGGCCCATGAAGCAAAACATTAACCTGTAGTTTATAAATACAATTATTTGGTTGCAGAAGGTAAGGTGTTAGGAATATATAACTATATGGGGACTTAATAACCATTAAAAATCTATTAGATGGGCCGTGGGCGTCTCTGCAGTGCGGAGGAGAGAAGGCTCATTTGAGGACTCCGAGATGAAGGAAAAACGTATAAATCCATTGCCATGTTAATGGAACGTTCTCAAAACTTCGTAACCAATGCCTTAAAACCGGAAAAATAGGTGAAACTCTGGGAGCACCTAGAAAATCATCATCTAAGGCCGACGATCTTGGTTCAGTTGGGTAAACGCGACCCGTTTAAGTCTTCCAGGACGATTGCCAATGAAATTGGGAATATTGTGTCATCCCGGACCGTTCGGCGACGATAAAAAAAAAAAAAAAAAAAAAAAAAAAAAAAAAACAAAAAAAAAAAAAAAAAAAAAAAAAAAAAAAAAAAAAAAAAAATAAAAAAAAAAAAAAAAAAAAAAAAAAAAAAAAAAAAAAAAAAAAAA
Source organism: Lordiphosa collinella (assembly GCA_018904265.1). NCBI lineage: Eukaryota > Metazoa > Arthropoda > Insecta > Diptera > Drosophilidae > Lordiphosa > Lordiphosa collinella. The sequence goes on along the minus strand of JAEIFV010000713.1, from coordinate 41,748 downwards.
AAAAAAAAAAAAAAAAAAAAAAAAAAAAAAAAAAAAAAAAAAGAGAGAAGAGAAAAAAAAAAAAGGAAAAAAAAAAAAGAAAAAAAAAGAAAAAAAAGAAAGAAAGAGAAGAGGAAGGGGGGGGGGGGGGGGGAGGAGAAAAAAAAAAAAAAAAAAAAAAAAAAAAAAAAAAAAAAAAAAAAAAAAAAAAAAAAAAAAAAAAAAAAAAAAATTTTTAAAAAAAAAAAAAATTTAAGGCAAACCAATTTCCCATTCAAAAAAAAATTTTTTGAGGGTACCAGGAAAGATTGCTCTCAGGGTTCGTTTGCTTCGGTCGGCAAATTTGTAGATGAGGAACAAATTTGCATTAGATCGTAGAACCTGGTGCGGACAGAAGGGTGAGAAATAATGGCGTAATATCCTCTGGAGTGATGAAACCAAAATACATTTTTTTGAAAATGGTGCCAAAGGAATGTTCGTTGTCCGAAAGTCAAAGAATTTCATCTCAAGTACACATTTAAAACTGTGAAACATGAAGGTGGTAGCCTAATGTGTATGGGGCTGCTTCTCATGGTATGGTGTTGGTCCGATTCATCGTATTGACAGAATAATAAACAGATTCGTATACAAAGATCTATCGAAGACGGTGATGCTACCATATTCCGAGGATAATATGCCACTTTTATGGAAGTTCCAGCAGGATATTGACCCGAAGCACGCCTCTCGAGTATTAAAGGATTGGTTCCGAGAGCAAAATGTGGATGTTCTTGAGTGGCCAAGTCAATCTCCGGACCTCAATCCCATCGAGAATCTCTGGGATGAACTCAAAAGAGAGGTCGGAAAGACTTTTTGTCAAAATAAAAATCAACTTTGGGATATTGTCCAAAGAGCATGGTACAACATTCCAATTGGAACTTTTCGCAAGTTAATATCCTTCATGCCAAGACGCATGGAGAAAGTCTTGCAAAATAATGGCGGATATAACGGTTAGTAGCTGCTAGATACTTAGTTTAATATAAAAGACCAACGACCAAGACCAAAAATAGTGAAATATTGATTCAATTTAAACATTTATCTTCGTACATCTATTTTTGTGTCCAGCCAAAAGAATTTAAGGAAAATTTATTTAGTGTATATAAAGGGTTTGTGAAACCGTTTTTACTTTTTGTTTAAAGACAATTAAAAGTTTTATAAAAACTTTGACTTGTTGAGATAAGGATATGATTGAAAATAAAAGTTAAAAGAAAAAAAACACACCTATTATTTTGTCCATAAGTGTAGCCATGCCTGTCTGTCTGTATGAACTCCTCGATCTCAGTGACTATAAGGGATAGATTTGGAATATTTACCCCCTTTCCCCCTATAACCGAAAAAAACTGTCTGTCTATATGAACGCGTCGGTCTTTCATTTCATGTAGGTAGCTCAATACCATACCCAGATCAAGTCTGTTTCAGATTTGGCTAGAATGAACGCATCTTTTTTAAAATCGTGTGACGTTTAACTTAAGTGATTTTTTACAAAATTTGAATGAGAAAAGTACGGAGGATTTTAAAAAGTGTTTCTGATATTAAAAGAAGTAGTCGGTCAAGCCCGACTATAATATACTCTGTACCTGTTAAGTGCTGCCCATCACCGTTGCGACCCATAATTATTTGTTTTCCTTATAACTCAAATATCGATCATCCAGAAGGTACGAACCTTTTATCTATGAAACTGTGGGAGATATAACGTTTTTTCCAATTTGCGGGGGCGGGTGGGGGCAAGGCAAAAATTGAAAATAAACTTAATCTGCCTAAGCAGTTTTTGTCCCATAAATGTCAAAAACATCTATCTCTTACCATCTCTGAGATCTGTTTGTTCATACGGACAGACGGACGTGGCTAGATCGACATGGTACAGAGTATAAAAATTTACCTTAATATTACCAAATAATACCTTAATATTTGCCAAAGAAAAGGTTACGAAAATTATTAAAGATCTTTAAAAATCTATATATGGGCATTTCCACAGAAAGGTCCACCGAGACCAAAAAATTAAAAGTAATTAAAAACACTTCTTTCGATCATTTTTTTTTATCGGAAAACAATAAAATTAAACTAGTTTAAGCCAATCGTAAATTTACTCATATTCCATTTCGAGATTTTCAAATGCCAAGTCGAGCAATCGCCATTTTTCTTATTTTTATCATTCTTTTGCAGGTTATTTTCCTAACAAAGAACCTATCGATTTCATTAAATTTTGCTCTCCAAAGTCATTTTAAGGGTACAAAGTGTAAACAAAGATTGCATAAGAAACCATAACAAACTATGTGAGTGCAAAGAAACCACAAAAATAATCATAGGGAAAAATGTGTCACATAACGTATGTCACGTAACGTATCATAATGAGTCAAACATAAAAAACAGCAAAATTTATTTTTCAACGAATCAGCTCTAAATATACATGATTGCAGACCGTATTTAAGTAAATTGTAATAAGAAAATCGAAAGCACTTCCATTTTCTGTCACATAACGTATTCCCTTTTTGTCTGCCAGTATCTTGGGAGCTTCTCTTTCTACAACTCCCAGATAATACACTAAAAATAGGGCTACTAAAGTGCTATTCAAAACCCAATATGGACAAATTTATTTTACAATTTTTCTTTGTTTTTCTTTTATGATGAAGGTTAATTAATTCGTACGACTGTCGCGTGCGTGCTGTGGAAATGCCCATATATAACAAGTAAGGGAGCTGCAGTCGAGTGCCCCGACTACAAAATACCCTGTTCCCTTGATTTCGTGTGTTTTTCTTTACTACACATAACACACTCACACATACAACAAACGCATGGCATGCGGCCGCGCGCAATAACTGAAAATGCAAGACCCCCTCTCTCCCACAAGCAAAATTGATTCGTATATAGCTTCGGTGTTTATTGTCCGAGCTTAGTGATCTTTTCAGAATAGATAGATATTGGGCCTTGATATATGTAAAGTTTGGAAGGTCTATCTTAAAAATTGTGGCTCTGACAGTTTTTTGCGCTTAAAGGGGGGAGGGGGAGGAATTTTGCAAATCTGAAACAAACTCGTTTTGAATCGGGTATACACCTATCTACATGCAAAAATGTGTGGCTCTAGCTCTTATAGTCTCTGAGAAACACGCGTTCATACGGACAGACGGACGGACAGGGCTAAATCGACTCGGCTGTTGATGCTGATCAAAAATATATATACTTTATAGGGTCGCAAATGCTTCCTTCTACCTGTTACATACTTTTGCACAACTTCATGATCCCCCTTTTCCCATTTTCAATGGGAACAGGGTATAAAAATGAATGTTTGTCTGTCTGTCCCTAATGCCTGCCTAAACCGTTCATCCGATTGCGATAAAACTTGCCAGGAAAGGTTTCTAAGTTAAAAAAAAATGGCAAGAAAATAGTCCAAAAACCGCGAAATTTGCAAAATTATAACGTTAATCCGATTGCAATGAAACTTTTGGGAATGGTTGAACGCTTGCCCGGGAAGGTTCCGAAGAAATGAGCGAAAAATGGTCCAAAAACAGTGAAGTTTAAAAAATAATACCGTTCATTCAATTGCGATAAAACTTTGGGGAATGGTTGGACACTTGCCCGCGAAGATTTCTAGGATGAAGAAATGGGTAGGATATGGTCCACAAGCGAGAAATTTGCAAAGTTAAGCCGATCATTGCGAACAAACTTTGAGGAATAGTTGGACGCTTTCCGGCAATGAAAGCGTACAATTTTTAGATTGCAATGCAGTCGTTGGTAAATGGAAGATGCAGATTGAATGGTCGCAAAATTTGCAAAATTTTCTTGAGTTTAGATTATTATTTAGACGGTCAAATATGTAGAGGCGAAAATCGAACGGTCAAAAATATAGCGATATTTTCTTCTTTTTACGTCGCATCTCGAAAGCGAAGATTTTCAATTGGATTCCCAGTCATAAACTCTTAAGCAGACAATCGGTTTAAAAGTGGTTCACCTACACCTTTCGATTAGATTAGTAAGTTGAGTGTTAGATGTTTTACAAGTCTCGGAATTTAGTTAAGCTATGAACTGAAAATTTGGTGTATGGGCTGGAAATTCGTAGTTTTCCCTATGTAGATCGGTTAATATCGACTTTCAGCCTGCTGTTCCTTCGGTACAGAGTATAACAACCGATAAATTCACAAAAATATAATATACTAGAATCAATTTAAATGGCAAAAAAATTGAAATTGAAAATAAAAACGGGTCAGCTCACTTCATCCACGTTTGTGGTGATTTTGGCAATTGCTGCTTTAAACCCAAGTACATTTAAATCGAAATTTTCATATCAGAAAGAGTGATGTCCAGTATACTGGTCGAAAAATCTGTGTTAGTTATAATATCTCTCAAACCAACCCTTAATTTAAGGCGTTTTTCAACTCCAACCTTTTTCCAAAATTTAATTTGCGATTCGGTTCATAATACACGATGTTCGGTTCAGACCCGTTTTGCAGATTTGCTGCTAACTATAGAACATGTATGATGAGTAGAGCCAAGATCCTAGCCCCATTTGTGGGCATTGTGTTGGCACCACAAATTTCCCAGATTTATACCCATACTATCGCATTGCGTCCAAGTCGTCGCATCCAGCTGTGCCGCAGCGCCTCGTGTGTCACTTGCCACACACGAACGCCATTTGGCGATTGGTGTTGATGGCATATGCAGAGAGGTGGAAGTGGAGAAGCCGCCGCCAGGTGCGTGCACATATACAGCGATATATGAATCTCCTTCTAGCTTTCAGCTTCCAGCAGCATGCAATGGGTATGGGAATGTGGGGCTACTTTTATGAATTATGTGCGTGTTATGCCCGGGCCCCCCCTTCATGGAGAACACGTTGTCTCATTTTTCCGCTGCACGCCAATTTTGGGCCGTTGCCTAACATTACACATAACTTGTGGCCATTTGTTAGAGTCGATTCCCGTTTTGGGGGCCTATCGCTGGAGCCATCTGAAGAATGGACGTCTGCATGGAGATGGAGTTGCATGTAGTACTAATTGTAGAGCTCATGTTATCCGATCCTACGTACCGACACACGTAGGTGAATGGACGGCAGCCTCCAATGGAAACATTTCACGAGACTTGTCAAACAATCGAACTTAATTTATGATTTCCTGCGCGAGTAATGACACTCCATGTGGTAGGCCACCAAATCTCAATCTCGAGGCAGGCGCACACAGCAGGGCCCGAAATCGCAAGAATTGGAAAGGCAACGGGAACCGTTTGAGCGGGAGCATATGCGAATGGGTGATGGTGATGTGATTGGACCACCGTGCGGCCTACAGAACCAGTTCAAGATCAGGCGTCACTTTACATTGGCGCGCCGCTGACAGTTGCAGTCGCTGGCACTTGGATAAGGTAGCTGGAGCTGCCTGGGCCTGCCATTTCCAGATCGCAGCTGCCAATTCTGCAATTAGAGCCCAGCCAAGTCGGCACGTCGGCTTCGTATCAAACGTGCCTGTATGTCTCTGGCAGCGACTAATGATGATAGTCTCCATCCATCCATCCAGCCAGCCAGCCCAGCGATCTCAGACGACGTCGAGTGTGAAGCATCAGCGTCGCCTTTGATTGACAACTGATCAGCCAACATTTGGATCATGCAGCTGCATCGTTTGGCCACTTTTGGACACGCACGTTCCACCTCCTCATCCTCATCCTCTCCAGCTGATTAGATATCCATTTTTTTTTTTCATAATTAAAAAACCAGTTTGTTCTGGTTCAGGTTCAGATAGTTTAGTCAAATTACAGCCGCATCCATCCTAACTTAAAGCCAGATTTGCATTGCAAATTAGAAACGGCAGGCAATCTCCTCGTCCTCCTTCTGCTCCTCGTGGTAATCAAGCTCTTCGATTCAATAAAACATTTCAACATTAAACTGCTTTTATGCAAATTGCCGGCGTGCGCTTAATTTTCGATCAGAATTCGAATCCAGACTTGAGTTATCTTTGCATCGCTTGCAGGTAACACCTACCCGAACCCTCCAATCCTCTCTGCGGATAACATCTAGAGTGGCTCGTCTACAATTTTGTATTTGGCTTCTCCATCTAATGGCGGTGGCTAAAATGCTAATCAATAGCCTTATCGCTATTAATCTCGGCTTCGATTTACCTTTTGCCAAGTAGTTACTGGCCACTGGCCAGAGAGAGCTACTCGTTTTGCCCGGCCCCAGACCTGGGATCTGGGCAACCGCCATGACCAATTCATTTAACTTCCAATTGCTGTTGGCTGTTTGTAAATGTTTGTTGGCCAAAATCGCTTTGCAATGTGGAATGTAAAGAGATCATTACGTTAATGGGCATTAAGCATACGCAGTGTGGGTCAATCCAAGAAGGCTTGGGATGGGGAGAGAGCAGAATCAAGATGAATGCGCCACAAGCCTGGGGAAACGAAGTGGGATAGCTTTGGTTAAACATGAGAACAAGATAAGTATGAGAGAATTAAAGTATTAAATCTTCTAAAAGCCAGCTTATCGCTTTTCGATCTTATTAAAAACGGATTTAATAGTAAATTAGAAGCGGACATGTTCTGATTTCCAGGGGCAATTGTGAGACTCTTACTCGCGCCGTTTTGTTATACGACTTCGAGAAAAACAAAAAGATAAAAAAAACTGTACTCTTTATTTTAAGCTGGAGATTAAGGAACAGACAAAGCAAACTCTTTGGGAATCATTGGGTCCAAAGAAGGCAAAACCGGAACAACCGACAGAAGAGCAAGGGTCATTCATTCATCTAATATAGTCGATGACTGATTTTATACAGATAAAGCAATTCAAACAATAATCTTGAGCCGATCTATATAACTTACGCACCTCCCAGAGACGACCTGGTTAAGTTGTATGGTTACGATATAAACACCGCAGATTTATTGCATGTTGAAGCCCTTTACCGTCGCACACTTACCGTATGCGACCACTAAACTGTTGAATAATTTACAAGTGCTTAAATCATACTGTGTTATAGTTCTTTATTTGATCAGCAAATAGTACCTATGTCCATAATTAAGTCTATCGCCTTGTTCTCAATTCCACTTTCACAAAAACTTTGCGACTTAAAGCCGGCTTTTGGTTTAAATTTGCTCTTTAAATCACAAAACTTATGTGGAAGTGGAATTGAATACTAGGCTGTATATATGTATAAATGTATCGGGGTTTGTTAGTGGGCTTGAAACTTGAAAAGGACTGGACCAAAATGGATACTTCCTTCTGCGGGTTTAAAAATCGCACAATTCCCAACAGATGGCGTTGCAGGTCGCATTTCGTTTTCAGCTTTCAATCATCCCTATTCAAACCGATTCCCCTTAAATAGCAAGTTCCTCTTCCGTTCGATGTGCTGCGCGTTTCGGTTTCGCGTTACCTCTTCCTGGCATCATACAAAATATCGAACTTTTAATAATCATCACTATGTATAAAGTTTCCACTAATCAATAAATTAGCTTTGAAATCAATCCAAGTTGCAATTGAAAATTGTAAAGCAAATGGAAAATAGAAACCATTTAGAACTCCGTGGTCAATGCCACGAACAAATTACACTTAACTTAAACGATGTCACTTTAAGTCTAAAATAATATGTCAAAAAATCTTATATTGCATAGTTTTTGGTCCAAAAATAATTGTATCTGTCGGTTTGAACCCTGGAAAACTTGATTAACAAATATTCCATTTTGAACAGTCAGCAACATTTGGTTAACTACTGGGCTGTTTGGTCTTTTTATCTTCAGAAAGCTTCTCTTTCGTTCTTCCTGATCTTTTGTTAAAGTTTTATAAAGTGTAAGTCTTAACAATTTTCAAGCATTCTTTATTGGAAAAGTTGTGCTTTTTTCGTGGTTTTCAATGTGTGAGTGAATTGCGAATGAGTTCCTTAAGTCCTATTTTAAATTTGACACGTATTAATAGTATTTAACATTGTTTAGTTCGTTACAAAAATATACAATTTTGGTCTTAATACTCATCGAACATTCATGCTGAAGAAAGACGACATATCAAAGGTTCAATATAACAAATTAAGAATATTAGTTATGTTAAGCTAAAAAATTTTCAGCACTGACCGCAAAAAATCTGCAAGATAGCAGAAAACTGAATCTGCAAAACAAAACAAGCTGAGCTCGTGGTCTCAGGACCGTTTGATTTGATTATTTTTTGCAGGCGGCTTTAAAAACTCTTAAATGGTAGGGTGTTGAATTTGTTTTACCAGGCAGGTGCCGTACAGCTCTTATGATTGTTAAGAGGGCGATTATATTCTATCTAGTGCAGTTCGCGAGTCAGTATAAACATTTTGGACCGTTCGATCTTTTCCTCTATTTATGTACAAGTCTTCATGATAATCTAAAACCATGAATATTTTGAAAATTTCGTGGCTTTTTTGACCGTTTGGTTAATACCTCCTATTTACCCGTTTACAATTGCCGTCTAGCAAATCTTCACAATAATCCAGGCTTAAATTTAGCGCTTTCATAAAAACTCATAAGGTTATTTTGCAAATTTTGCGACTTTTGGACCTTAGAAATTTCGCGTTTTCTTCTACTTGAAAACCTTCCCGGGCAAGCGTCGATCAATTTCCCAAAGTTTTAGCGAAAACGTAAATTTTGCAATTTTCACGGTTTTTGGACCGTTTTCCGCAAATTTTTTCAACTTAGAAACCTTTCCAAGCAAGCGTTCAAACATTCCCAAATTTCCATTGAAATCGGATGAACGGTATAATTTTGCAATTTACGCGGTTTTTGGACCATTTCACAGACATGAGACATAGCCTATGACACTTTCCTGATCGACATGAACATACTCTTTAAAATTCGTGAAGATCGGTTTAGCGGTTTAGACGCCCATAAGGGACAAACATACGAACATACTTTCACTTTTATTTAGATGTATAGATATATAGATGTACAGATTAAATGTTATATGTTGATTATTATGTTTATTATTATGATTCATCCAAGCGCTACAGGTTTTTTAACCTATTTTTGGGCACTAGTCACGACAGTGTGTTCATTAAATTAACAATTTTTGATTTTTAAAATCTTAAAACTATCGACTATTTATAATATTACTATTTGACATTGTTTTTATATTTTTAATGTTGTCTAATTAGTCTATGCCCTGAAAATGGCTTTTTAAAGTACTACTAAATGTTTGTGCGCTACTAATTGTCTTAATGTCATGTGGTAATGAGAAGAACAGCATTTACAAAGAAGTGTCTGTCAGTGCCGACTACCTTTCTTAGGCAAACGATATTGTTGGTTCTTTTGGAAGAGGCAAAATTCACAAAATCATACAAATAGTCTGGCTGCTTTGTAGTTATTATTTTGTGCAGGAATAATAGTAGCTTATAATTGGTCCAGGCATTAAGGCTTAAATCAAATATTTGCGAAGCTGAGCTTGTTACGTGGTCGGTTCTTGAAAGCCCATAGGCATATCTAACTATGCTATTAAATGCCACCTTAATTTTGTGCTGACTTGCAGCATCACACTTAGCAAATATTTCAACTCCATAAAACAATACTGGTATAACATAGGCTTTTGCAATCAGAACTCTTACGCTGGTTGGTAAAAACACCCCCCAAAGAAAAAGGGGAGGGAGAAAACACAACAGTTTTCCCCCCCCCCCTCTTTTTTTTTTTTTTGCAAAAAGAGAGTTTTATTAAAGGTTTGGCCAAGATTGTCAGCCGAATCAACATACATTATTTGTGTACCGCCTATTAATATTTTATTTAGATTTTTTGTGTCCAAACTTCTTTTGTATATAACAAGACACTTAGATGGATTGATACAAAAACCTTTTTCTCGGCCCATTCACTAACGTTTAACAAATCAATATTACAGGAAAATAAAAACGACTAACATACATTTGAACATCATCTGCATACATATGTAATTCACACATAGACAACACATCAGGGAGGTCATTAATATATACAGTAAACAAAAGTGGCCCTAAGACTGAGCCCTGTGGCACTCCACGAGTGACTGGTAAAAACATGGACGTATTTGTTTTGGTTGACACTGCTTGAAATCTCTTGCTCAGGTAAGAGTGCATTAGCTTGGTAGCAGTATCAGAGAAGTCGTACAACTTGCTTAACTTGGCTAGGAGTATATCGTGGTTGACCGAGTCAAATGCCTTACTGAAATCAAGTAATGTTAATAAAGTAACATGGCTACTGACCAATTTTCTGCGAATATCTTCAACAATTTTTATTATTGCTGTCGTGCAGCTTCTATTTTTCCGGAATCCAGATTGTTTGTTGTTTAGGAGTTTATTAGTGTGAAGGAAGGTGCTTATCTGGGCTGCGAGAATTTGTTCGAAGATCTTCGAAAAGTACGGAAGTATGGAAATTGGTCTAAATTCATTTTTACCTTTTGGAACTGGTAATATCTTCGCAACCTTCCACATTTCTGGGAATGTTGACGTAGGTATTGCAGTGTTTATTATGTGAGTTAAGGGTTTTAATATTGTCGGTAAAATAATTTTTACGAATTTGGGATTCTGATCATCCAGACCTACAGAATTAGACTTAATTTTTGAAATTGCTTCTAAAACATCACAAGGACGTACACAACTCTAAACAATTAGAACAATTATTAAATGGCAAGGCTGTTAGATATGGGTTGCTTGTAGTTTCAGGTACGTTTATTTTGGTGAATTTAAGGTTAAGCTCATTTGCGTCTACATCATTAATAATATTAGCCTTAGGTTTGCCAACTCCAATGTTTTTTATTTCTTTCCAGCGTTGACTGGAAGTTATTGCACTGCTATTTGATTTTGCAATTAGATTATTTACATGCTTTAGTTTGGCCTTAAATATTGAGTACAAGTATTCGATTTTGTAACGCTTCCACTTATTGTAAGACATGTTTCGCAATGTAATTGCCCTCTTGATTTCGCTGTTGAACCAAGGTTTTTCAGCTACTTTAAATATCTTAGATTTTTCAGGTACAAAGTTGGAATATAGGCTGTCCAGATAATATGTGAGCTGGTTTAGTTGTAAGGCAACTGATGGAAGAGTATAAATTGCATTCCAGTTACAAAGTCAATGTCTAGGTTTACACAGTATGTAATAAATATGAGATCATGTCTAGAAAACGCTGGAACAGATAATTGGTCATATAGCAAAACTTTTTCGTCATTATTCACAAAAAATACGTCAATAAGAGTGTTGATGGAGTTCGAGAAGTGTGTCGGTGTCAAAGAACTTACAGGTTTTAAGCCCAGTGATTCCATTGCCATCGAAAGATTCGATTCCCGAAGCAAATTACTATTTAAGTCACCAGTAATGATTATGTCAGTTTACGTCAGTGATAAGTTCGATATTGTGTCAATTACGCTCGAGAAGTCAATATTTTTATGCGGTCTATAAATACACCCAATCAGCATTTTTAGATCACTACTTAAATTAGATATTTCTATGAATAAATACTCAGTCATGCTCTCAGTTGGTTGTTGTATTGTGCTGAGTGTTTACGCTAATAAATTGCAAAAAAAAACTCATTCAATTTCAAGATGACTTAAATAATTATTTAAGAGGGTATTGCTGCTTGGCAAAAGTTTTATTTCGATTTTTTTTTTTTGCATATTTTTATAGCTTGGATATTTGAGAATATCGTCCTAAAAGGTGACCCGATTTGCCTACACAGAAAAAAAATGGCGAGATAAATTCAAAATCAAAAAGATTGATTTGATCTCAACCTTCGGATGGAAATTTCAAGCTCGAGTCGTACTAGATTGAGTTTGATACAAGTTCGAAAGTCTTAAAACAATCCTGAAAAGTTGGTATCAATCCGAAAAGGCTAATGTCAATCTCGGATCCGTACTTGAAAGTACGGTATGTCCAATGTCAATATTAAATAATCCTGACTCGAGATTTAAGTTAGTACGGATGTCCCATATCAAAGCGAAAGAGCGAAATAGTATGAGAGCAAGAATATCTCTCTCACCAGTACTATGGGGCTTAACACACACAAGAAAAGGCTACTATCAACTTAGTATTTCATTTTTTGTGTCGATTTTTCTACTTTGATGCCTTGCAATTCAGTCATAGCAAAACCGGTTTGAAGAGAAATCTGAATTCTATTAAAGATATAACCGGGGGTATGCAAACAATGACCGGGGGTAATGACTCCAAAATACTCTGTACCCTTTAATTCATGTGTTTTCATTAATTTTCTAAACAAATGAACACTAGAGCGTGTTCGTTGAATACGCACTCACACACACACACACACTAGCACATGTACACAAAAACAAGCACGCGCTAGCTGGCAATGACTTCATGATCCCATTTGATCGATTTTTAATGGGTACAGGGTTTATTAAAGAGATAGCTTCAATTTCAGTGATCTATGAAGCAGTCCTTTTTGGGATTAAGTGCAGTTTGAATATCGAGTTCAATTTAATCTCGTGCAAACTCGCATCAAGCCGATTTACAGATCAAATCTAGTCCGAACTTCGAGCATAAATCAATCTCGGTAGTTTTTGGAGCAATCCTTTTTCGGATTGAGTGTAGTTTGAATATCGAGCTCAATTTTATCTCGGCCAAACCTGCACAAAGCCGACTTCTAAATCAAACCAAGTACGAGTTTCGAGCTTAAGGCCTTCTTGATTGGATCCTACTAACGGATGAAGTCGATTTCGGATAACAAGCTTAAGTCAATCCCATGTGTCATAAATTCGGGATCAAGACAAAAATTCTGGGATTGAAAAATCCGAGATCAAGTCAATCCTGTTCGTACTTGGAATGAGAAAATCCAAGATTGACCGACTTACGACATTGTTTGAGATTGATTTAATCCCGAATATCTCGGATTTTTTTCCTGTGTAGCAACTGCGTACTTTTTATGCGTTTATCTCGAAACCACGTTTTTCGAGCTGGCGGCACTGACTGCGCCCGTGGTTCTGAACCGATTTTGATGAAACAAAATGCAATCGACGCAGAATTGTCACCATCATGGCCCCTTTTACAATCATAATTTTCAAATTGTTTTTACTGTTTTTATACCCTTGCAGATGGTATTATAAAATTGTGAGGATGTTTGTAAAGCATAAAAGGAAGCATCTCCGAACTTATAAAGTATATATTTTCTTGATCAGCATGACGAGCTGAGTTGATTTAGCCCTGTCCGTCTGTTTTTATGCTATCTCCTCCGTCAGTTTTAAAGCTATCCTCACCAATCTTCGCACGAAGTCTTTTGGTACAAATACGCTGCACATTTGTCGGAACCGGCCAGATCGGATGACTATAGCATATAGCTGTCATAGGAACGATCGGTCGAAAAACTAGTTTTAGTCAGAAAAACTTTTTAGTTTTTAATGGAAACGCCTCTAAGCTTTGTATATTTAATTTTACCATGCTTCTCCATGATTCCACCAAATTTGGTCGAAATCGGACATCTATATAGTATAGATGTCATAGAAAAGTAACGTCATAAAAGGTGACCTTGTATTTGTTTTATATGCTCCCACACAATTCTACAAAGTTTGGTCAAAATCGGATGACTATAGCATATAGCTGCCATAGGAACGATCGGTCGAAAAACTAGTTCTTGTGAGAAAAACTTTTTTATTTTCAATGGAATCGTCCCTTACGTTGGCATATATTTATTTTATATACTTTTACACAATTCTACAAAGTTTTGTCAAAATCGGATGACTACAGTATATAGCTGCAGTATGAATGATCGGTAGAAAAAGAAGTTCTAGTGAGAAAAACTTTTTTCCGTCAAAGGATTGGTAAGGATCGGATGAGCGATAGTCTAGTTATAAAAAAAACAAACATTTGGTGTGTCATAAATTTTAATTCATTTTTTCTGGATTAACCGCCTGTAGTTTGTCCATTCAACCATTATAATTGCAATAAAATTTGTGAAAAAAGAAGGGTATATGGGCTATATGCGTTTTAACTTAAAATGCAACCACCGCTCTGGCCTGTACATGGCGATCGAATTTGAAAAATTTGCCATAAGCTTATGAATAACCCTCTTCAAAGGTAAATTTTGGACACCTTCGGGCTTGCTGATGCTACTCGCTTGATTTTTTTGGCTGCATTGAAATGTATTGTCGCATAAGACTCATAAACGCAGATATTTTTGCTCAATGTGACCACCATAATTTCTTCAAAGCGGAAAAATATGCAAAGTACATCTTCCGCCATATCATCAAAACAAAAGCTGTTGGAGCCAAACCGAGACCAGTTTTGTTTTCAGTGGGCCAAACTGGACCAGAATTATTCATCAAAGTGAATGCAACATACAAAAGTTGTCATTTTGTTCCCCTGTGTAATTAACGAAAATTCTGTTTGCAACGTTCAACAAACACTTCCCGTGATTCCGAAAACTACATCGGCGGATGAACTAGTCGCATGACCCAAGACATCGTATTTGTGGCCATACGTGAAAATCATTGCCTGGTCCTGCAACAGGATAAAACCGTAGAAGATTTCTCCATAGAACTGCTGTGAAACGGTAAAATTTCGGTATAATGCTGATTTCCAGAACGTACGAAAATAAATTTGTATGTCGAGCTTTACATGAATAAAAACACTTTTCAACTGAATGCTTATGAAAAGCAATCAGTCTCCTATCCAGAATATCAAAGATTTTCGAGAGGTGCGTACTAGCCCGAATTATGGCAGTCGATGTTACATAAAGAAAAAAAAACACGTCGTCTGTGATTGCAATTCGGCAACATTTTGTAAACATGTCTTTTACTTTTCACACGTTTTCACGTCCTTCTCGAAAATCGTGCTTGATTTGTTCTTTGTAAACTCACCAAATCAAGACCCCAATTCCCAATTGAAACGCAATAACACCAGCTTCCATTTCATGTACTTCCACCAAGCAGACCTCTTTGCAGGCTCAGGCTAATACAAAGCCGCATTCTTAGCACTCATTAATCTGAAGTAAGCCCTGCAGTTACAGGTCAATTGAGACCCAGTCCTCTTCTGGGGCTGTCTTTGGCATATTTATGAGGCCTAGGTTTGGACCTTGCCTGCCGCTCCCCAAGCCAGACGCGCTGCACAGGCTAACATGAGCCTGCCGGGCGGCAGCCGCATCGTCGCATTGCCAATCCTCTTGGCGCGTGGGTTGCGCTGTCGCCCGAAGTGGATTTTCTGTTCAACAAGTAGTTTATGATGTTTTTGTCAATTCATGGCAAAATTAATGACGCTGCAGAAAAGCACACGCACATCGAGAGGATCTCGAGGCAATCGCTGCCCGGTTGGTTGGCTGCTTGGCGAGGCGTTAAAAATTGTTCCCCATAAACTTAAAGAACTGCAAAGGAGTTGACTCCGAGTCGGGCGCTCTCTCTCCCCATCTGCATCTGCATTAAAAAATGCCATTAGTCACATTTGTGGGCCAC
The DNA here is from genome assembly GCA_018904265.1 of Lordiphosa collinella. Taxonomy (NCBI): domain Eukaryota; kingdom Metazoa; phylum Arthropoda; class Insecta; order Diptera; family Drosophilidae; genus Lordiphosa; species Lordiphosa collinella. The sequence continues at coordinate 26,401 of JAEIFV010000713.1, read as the reverse complement.
AGTCGCGGAGCTTGTACTCATGACTTGCAGCTACCCTGGACCCGGTTTTCAGCCCGCGGCAGGGGGAGGAGCTGCTGGAGGAAGTTTGGCTAGCCAACACAAATATTTCTATTGCCGTTAATGGCGTTAATAATTTCTGCAGACTTGGAGTCGGTCCAACTGCTGGTAGGTGTGGATTAGCCGCGTCTGTCATGTTGAAGATGACGTTACATGGCTGCAACTGACAGGCGGCAGAAGCAAATCCAGCAAAATATGAAATTCCTAAAGCCCTGGGCGGTGGCTAATACGAACGTTAATTGGAAAACTCTCCCCATGGCAAGTGGGAAGTGGTTTGGGATCAGTTTTGAAGCTAAAGCTGGAGCAGCTGCGGCAACACCAAATAGCATATCGAATTACCTCAGATCCGGCTGGTAGCCGAGCGTCTGCCTGATGGTAAGGTAATGCCACAGCGGGCTGCCAAAAGCACATGTTCAACATGGAGCCAGAAGCTCCAATGCAGCAAAAAAAAAACTGCAGCAACAGCAGCACCAGAAGCAGCTGGTAACAAGAGATTTTCGGGCAGTGTCGCCAGAGCTGTCGACAGGCCAAGCTAACAATTTCCATGAAAAGCGGAAAGGGAAGTATTCTGTGGAATTATGAAGTGCGTTTTTCAAGTCAAACCAATCTTCGAGTATAAATAAATGACTTGGTCCATGAGAGGTTACACTCCAACAGCCACCGTAATAATCAGCATTGGAAAAGTCCACCTTGAAGTTCGATGAAATTATATTTGAAAAGAAATATGAGCTATGCGCAATGGGTCCATTCAGCAAAACGAGTTGATCCCCGATTAATAGTTTTTGTTATCGCTCAGTTTAATGGATTACTTCTCCCTCGGTTTTTATTGAAATTTCTTCAAATGTCGAACTTTTCAGTAGCAAACTGGGATTAATACCGAAACGAACTTCGGTTTCGTTTAGGGTATTTATATTGGCCGAATGCTTATGTTTAACTGTTTATGATACAAATTAGTAATCTATAGCTGCTTGCCATCATAAACCGAAACTGAAATAAAGCTATCGGCCGAGATATACACCCTGACCGACACCAAAATCAGTTTCGGTATTAATCCCTGTTAGCAAATGATAAATAATTTACAATAATCTTTAAAAAATTCATGTTCTATTGTTTTGAGCATGAGCAAAGGTTCGATTTGCAAAAATTACATTTCTTTGTATTTTACTGTCAAAAATATATTTCTAAGTTTAAAGTAGGTGCATCTTCTAATTGCAAAGTTCTGTAAGAAACGTTTTTCCTGAGAAAGAGAAAGACTATGATGAAAACTTCATGAGTTTAGTCGGCATGTTAAGTTCCAACTCCAGAGGCTGCGTAACCTTTATTCTATGTCAAAAGTAGTTAAGAACTAGGGTTTATATTGAACATGTTTGGTATGTATTAACCACGAGATCTTTGAATACTGGAAATGTATGATACACTTAATGGTGCGTTCAGACATACTGGCATATTTATATGAGCCAGTTGCTGCCATACACGTGTAAACACCTGCCAGCGTAGTGCCAGTTGACTGGTGCCATATATGTTCAGAGAAATCTGTCAATATTCTCATGTATTTTACTTGTCTGAACAGACCTGCCAGATAACTGGCACATATATTAATGGCAACCTGCCAGTCTGTCTGAACGCACCCTAATTCCAAAACTGGAACTTCGTCTATCCTCTCACCGTTTCACAGTAGGCTATGGTTTGACATAACCAAGCTGTTGTTCGTCTAATTGATACTTCAATTTTTGAAAATATGGACTAAATCCTTTGTTTTAATGCTTTTAGAAAGCTCCGAAGCGAAACTTCTAAAAATTTCTTAGGTTTACAGCAGGGACAGGCACATTCCTATCTCGTGTGCATACAAAAATTCTCTAAGCAGCGCTGCTCTGACTGCACACATAGTATAAGCTGTACAAGCGCCGCTGCGTTGCTTAATTTCCTACGCCCCGACGCAGTCGTTGCAACTGAAATTGAGAGCAATTTTTGGACTGTTCTCACACACACCAATGCAAAAAGGTAAATGTATTTCTTGCCTGCCTCTGGTTTACAGCCTTGATTTTCATTCACTTAGGCCCCCGCACACAGAAAGTGGAGCGGAGCAGAGCTAGAGGAGCTTATGAAATTTACATACAAAATTCTCCACTCCGCTAAGCTATTGGTGTGCGCGCTCGCTACACTCAGAAAAAAATTTGCCATGAATTTTAGAAAATCGCATTATTTTAAAGTTTGCCCTGGTATTTAGAAACATTTTCTAATAAACAGAAAAAGTTTTCCGAAACTAAGAAAAATATGACATAAAAAGATTTTTTTAGAAAAATCTTTTCTAAAAACAAGAAAAGGCCAGAATTTTTCTGATAATTAAGGCGCATTTTTCTAAACTCACTTTCTTAGAGAATAGAGAATAGTAGCCCTTAAAGAGACAGCGGCTAGTGTGCGCGACAGCTGTGCAAGAGGTCGTGGGTTCGATCCCGCCTCGGAACATCTAATGAAAAGTTTTTTCTTTGAATAAACTTTACACCCGGTCACCCCTCTCTGCTGTTGGCGCCAGCTTTGTAGTAATTAGCCATGCAAGAGCTTCTCAAACTGCCGTTCGGATTCGGCGATAAACTGGTAGGTCCCTTTCTCTTGTGCGATAGTTAGAAGCGCACAAACCAAGAGATTGAGAGAAGCTCGGCTTTGGCCCTTTGAGGCTGTGTGAAGACATTAAAAAAAACAAGTAAGGGAGCTGTGGTCGAGTGTCCCGACTACAAAATACCCTGTTTGTGTTTCGTGTGTTTTTTCTTTACAACACACACACCACACTAAAAACCCCCCCCCTCCCCACAACAAAATTGATTCGTATATACTTCGGTGTTTTTTACCGATCTTGTGATCTTTTCAGAATAGATAGATATTGGGCCTTACTTGATTTTGTAAAGTTTGGTAGGTATAAAAAATTGTGGCTGTGACGTTTTTTGCGCTAAAGGGGGAGGGGGAGGTTTTCCAAATCTGAAACAAACTCGTATTGAATCGAGTATACACCTACCACATTCAAAAATTTGGGCCAGCTCTTATAGTTGAGAAACACGCGTTCATACGGACGGAGACGGAAGGGCTAAACGACTCGGCTGTTGGCTAATCAAGAAATATATACTTTAGGGTCGCAAATGTTTCCTATCTGTTACACTTTTGCACAACTTCATGATCCCCCTTTTCCCATTTTCAATGGGAACAGGGAAGAGAATACTGTAATTTCTTCAAAACATGGAAAATTTTCTGGAACTAATTTTCTTAAAAATATGGCTATAGTAGCCATTGCTTTTAGAAAAAAGATTTCAGGAATTTTTGCTTCACTGCAAAAATATAAGTAGCCATTCAGACGTACGACTTCAACGAGTGAAATAGCCTATCCAAAGCCAATATACGGCCCTGTTCCGAATTCCGAGTGGGTTTTCGTGTAACGTTTGCATGTAGAGCTTAAAATTAACAATGTTATATGGAAGGTGACAAGAATTTCAACGGTTACTAGATTAAGATTGACGAAAATCGGAATTGCTTAAGCAGCTAAAACCGATTGCTCAATGCCAAATGGATTCAAATCGACAAACAAGGAAGACCTGATCTAGTAGCCACTGACATTTTGCTTACTTTTCATATAAAATTGTGATCTTCAACTAAGAAAAAACAACGTTTACACGAAAACCGACTCGGAATTCAGAACAGGGCCGATAATCTCTAAGTTAAGTAACGCGATACGGTTTTTTTGCACACGATTTTTTCCGTGCTGGCTCTAGAGCTGGCTCCAGGCTCTCTTGAAATTTTGTTCAAAAGCCAGAGAGAAAGCTCTCTAGAGTCAGCCGCTCTCTTGTACGCATACATCGACATCCGACAACTGTACGTGTGCACACGAATTCCCAGTCGAACTTTGCAGAATGTGTTGAGAAATCTCAGTATATCTGGTGGCATGAAATTTCACGACATGCTGAACTCAGGTGTTTGGCAGCGAACGTCTCAGGTCTTCCCTCCTACGACTTACAAAGATAGTACATCTGCAGTACTGAGAAAATAAGAAATGTCTTAAGCCAAAGGCTGCTGATGACGTCACCCCAAACGGAAACGGTTGAAACCCCTGAAATTTTCGGCGTTTCCATTGCAGAAAAGAAAGCCGATGGCTCAGGTGTTTTCAGGCCTACTCACGTGAAAAGTAAGCATGAAAGTTGTACTTCTTTCATGATGACAAGTCCGACTGGGTTCTCAAGCATTCCCAGTCGGACTTTTCATCATGAAAGAAGTACAACTTTCGTGAGTAGGCCTGCAAACACCTGATCCTCGGCTTCCCTGTCGGACTTGTCATCATGAAAGAAGTACAACTTGGACGGTGGTGGACCTGGACTCGGTGGAGGACTTGAGACGGTGGTGTGGATCTGGACGGGGGACTTGGACGGTGGATCTGGACGGCAGACCTGGACGGTGTGGACGATGAACTTGGACCTTAACCGGTGGTGGATCTGGACGATTTACAACACATTTACTCTCTCGTCTTAAACAATTTTTTCTGCTGTTAAGAAAATACCTTTTCTCTTATTAGGAAAAATTTGTCTCTATAGGCTGATTTCCGGAACGCAAGGTCTGCATTAAGTGCTTTTGGCATACGAGTGCATGGTTGAATTCAAGGATCTGTTACAGCAAGTCTTATGCTGAGTTAATCGGAATATACAGCGTCTCGCACTTGGTTTTTGAGCTTTAAAGCATCACAGTAAATTTTTAAGGTTCTGAAGGATCCTGATTCCTCGCTTCTCTGTATGAAATAAAGGATTTAAGGGTATGTATAGATGTTCTAGTGAAGTGCAGCAGTCGGTTACGGCGGGGATAAGTGCAGGAGTGACTTTGAGTGACCGAACCCAGGCCCGTCGAAAGGGGATTTCGGGCACGGGGGGTTTTCTCATGTTGTACATACATTATTTAAGTTTTCGCCAAAAATCCGGTCTCCGGGCCCCTCTTAAATGTCCGGGACCGGGGGGAAACACCCCGCAGACGTCTCTGCCGCGAACACGGCTGGCGCCATGCCACGATACGCAATAGATTTATTGTTGTTTTCTCTTCGAAACGAGGCAATTGTATCTGGCATTCTGTCTAGCTTGTGTGCGGTGACAAGGCAATTTATAATAAGTCTGCTTGGCGCCAGTTGCCGTAAAATATCACTCGGGAGCACGTCGCTGATTTAGAGTAAAGTATTAAAACTGAGCCGCAAATTGAGACAAAGTCGCGGTTGTCTTACATCTCCGCTCAATGTCACTAAAAGACTAAGATTTTGAGATGGAAACTCATTCTAAATTCGATAAATGGCACGCGAGCGTAAAAAGCGTATTTTGAGAGGTTTTGGTTTCTGTCTTACTTGTGTCGACATAAAGCAATGAGAGTAAAACTCTGACCAACCTCTCTTCTCTGCCAGCGATCATAATTGCCGGCAGAGCATTTGCGAACAAACGGTAAGAAGAGACGATAACGCAACGAAATTTCAGCTTTCGAGCCATCGACCGTCTTATCGTTCCGTACCGCTTAATCTTGTGCGAAGTGTCCGTACAATTATACTCACACTTTCTCATTTATCGTTTTATGGAATATTTTTCAATCAAATCGCTTTCGCTATGAGTTTACTGTCCCCTAAACCTAAGCTTTACGATGTTTCTGTCATTCACCGTTCCCACTTTTTTAAAGCTCTCAATTTAATTTTCATTGCTAAAATAAACTCCCATTTTTTGTCACAGTTTAATTTTGTTACAAATCCGCCATTTTGGTGGCTGTTAAGGCCGTCTAATAAACACGCCTACTGCAGCGGAGTTTTTGTTGTAGTTGTCGCTCAGCCTCCAGTTCACCTGTGCGTGTCTGTGCGTGTTGACATGTGTGTTTGTCTCTGTATGTGTCGCATTTAGTTTTGTGTTTGTAATGTGCAATTATAGTTAAAAAACTAAAAAAAACACGCATACGCAAAGTTGGCCCCCGAAGCGAGTGAGTGAGCCAGCATTACACACTAAAGGTGTGTGAGTGCGTGTGTGTGTGCGTGTGCGCATAGTGAATGGAGCACACTTGTTGCTGCCATTTGATTTTCATTTTGATTTTGACTCTCTGACAAATTCGGCAAAATGGCAAACCCCGCGCAGCTTAAAGAGCTTAGCTCGACTTGGTTGGGTTGCCCCACCAACAATTTATTTGCGCATAAAAAATGCAGCGTGTAAACTCCAATTAGAGGCTAATTTCCAGTCCATACATTTGAATAAAATGCAAATGTGCGTGCAGGAACTCAGCTCTGCCTCCGTCCGTCCGTCTGTGTGTGCGCCACATTCACTTCACGATCGCAAAAAAAAGTGAATGGAAAAGCAATTAATAAATGGCTTCAATTATTTGACTAAGCCTGACCATGCCCACCGCACAAACAATTAAGTGGCATAAATCCTCCCGGTTGCGGGGACAACCCGCAGGGTTTGCGTGCTGAGCTGGCTGCATCGCCCACGACTCACATCGATAATTGCCAATTATGCGACGAATCAAAGCAGCCAAATTTGGCCGAAAACTAAACAAAAACAAAGTCAAAATAAAGCCAACTTTTTATTACAATTTTCTACCCAGCGGCTGCGGGCTGGAGCTCCGCTCATGAAGTCATTATAAAATATTGCGTCCCAGGCACGCACTCCGCCATTGGCCATAAATTCTCATTCGTTTCGAACTCGAACTCAACCTGTCACGACAGCTGCGCCGTCTAATCTAATCCAATTGCGCTTTTTGTGCCTGCCTGCTCCTTTGCCTTCTCCTTCGCCGCTTGGAGTGCTTTATTAATGCAGCCAACTCATTAAGTTGACGCTGGGCAGGCCATAAATCCGTCCAACCGCCCACCCATTCCCCATTCAATTCCCCATTTCCCGCCTGGCCCGAGTGACTGATCGCAGTAGCCGTTGATCTCGTCGAGCTTTATGACTGCACTTGACTGCCACTGACACACACTTTGTTCAGCTGTCGCCCGGGCGGGTCTCAAGCTCCCCAATCACATGACCAGGCCACTCCCAAGGGCTTAATTTGGTTTGAGTAGCGGGACATGTATTCAATTTTAATCAGCCAAACGGAAAGTGCATTAAAATGATTAATGAATTTGGGCTATGGGTTGGTTTTACAAATTGTTGGGAATTGGTTTGGAAAATTTTTCAAATTTAAGGAAAATTGCTGCCTGAGAAAACTTCCCATCCTTTCTGAAACAAGGCGCACAGGACCATAAATCTAGATCAGATAGAACTCTTTCGGATCACCAAAAAGCTGTCTCAATTATTGTCCATGTCTGAGATATTTGGACTCTACGATTATCTATTTTATCCGTATTAATAACTATGCTTTGCTGATTTCCCGGAATTTTCAGGCCCTTAGTTAGATCCGGACTTATTCGACCCCACAGACAAAGTCAAGAAACCAAAAAATACTTCTAATCTAGTAGTTCAACAGTGGGTTTTCCAAAGGTTTTTGAAACAAAGATGAGCCAGGCTAAATTTCTAGCGTGTACCCACAATTTTTCATTTGTGTGCAGCTGTAAATTGTGGAAGAGCAGATCAAGTGCTGAAAATCTTCGATTTGTCGGAATTGGACAATGACCTGTACGGAAAACGAGGACAAGACAGAGTACCTAGTATCCAAGCGTCTTGGATAATCTGTGGCTATGGGAGAGTACAACTTTAAGGTTGTAAGGGATTTTAAGAAACAACAATAACCAACGACAACAACACCAGTCTGGAAATTCAAAGAAGAATTACTTTTGCAAACAGATCTCACTGTAGGCTCATTGGGGAATTGAAGAGCAGAGACTTCTCACGAAAAACGAAAATTGCGCTACAAAAGTCACCTATTATCCTAGTCCTGCAATACGGCACATACGCATGGACATTAACAGCAGCAGATGAGACGGCGATTGGAGTGTTCGAGAAAAGTCCTTCGAATGATTTATGGACCTCATAAATTTGCTCTATGAGGACACTGGTCTAGGCAAGCGAAAAAAACAGCGGCTGCGCTTGATAGAACTCGTTACCCGTTTGGATAAGTCAGCTCCAGCATAAAACTAAATCAATTGCATAAAATTCCAAAAAGTCGCATTTAATTTCAAAATGACATAAATTACACAAGGCAACAAAATAAGACTGTCTCCAGTATCTTGAAGGGTTGGAGGTGATTCAGGATGATTTTTGTGTGCTGAAGACGAATCACGTCTAGATCTTTGGTAATCTGAGCTTTTAGTTTCATAAAATGCATATTCTTACCTTTTTGCGGCACTACTAGTGGGGAACCTTTACTAATGTTTAAACTATCTTTGATATTATTGTAAAGTACTACTCCTTAGGTTTAAAGTAAACTATCCCAAAAATTTTTGGGATTTTTTTTACGCGGAGATACACCATTTTTAATACATGTGGTATACTTCATTGAATTGTCTACTGCCAAAAAATATTCTATTCAAAATCACTATAGTTGACTAGGAATTTTTATTAAATTCTTATACAAATTTAAAACTAAATCAATTGCATACCAATGGGCGGTTCAAAATAACGAGAGTTGTTCAAAAAGGTATATCCTCGGTTAAGAAAATCGTAGAATTGCTTGGAATAGTTTATTTTGTAGTTAAGAAGAAGTACTATAAGATAATATCAGAGCGAGATAAATCAAACGAAAAGCAAATCCACATAACGCTCATAAAAAGGGTCAAAATAGGCACTTTTAGCAAATTTAAGCTCAAATTACTAAGAATCTGGATGTGATGGACCATTTTTTAAAACGTCGTGCTTAGCACACTAAAATCATCTAGGTTCACTACCAACCCTTTAATATACTGGATCTTGTTGCCTAGTGTTATTATAGCATTATTTGAACCGTCAGAAAAACACAAAATGTAGCGAACAAATGACAAAAAATTGTTGAAAACACATTTGTCCTAGTCTACTAGAAATAAAATCGGTTTGAATCGGTCTAGCGCTAAAGCACCATCAAAAACCACTGTATACCGCTGGTATAGTAAATTCAATCGTGGCTTAGTTCGCTCAGAGACAAATTCCGTGGAGGTCGTCCAAAATTGGTATTTGTGCCAGAAACATCGATGCTGACCGTAAACTGATAATGGAAGATCGTCATGTGAAGTACCTTCAGATTGAGGCATCCAATGAGTTTCACCAGCATATGAAAGATTTTGCATGAACACCTTGCCGTAAAAAAGGTTTGTTCACATTGGACTACGCATAATTTGACAATCGTGCAAAGAAATGCTGAAAAAAAACCATCGTGATGCTTTTATAAGATCGTCACAGGTGAGGAATCATGGACAAAACAAAACAAAAGTTGTTCCCGCACGAAGGAGTGCGAAGCAAATGGTCGCCTGTTTCTTAGGCAGTCAAAACCAAACGCCGAAGACGAATTATTCCATTCATGACAACACGTCACACAACCGACTTGTTGACAGGCCACAACGTCGAATTAATGGGTCATCCACGGATTTCTTTTTATTCCCAAACATTGAAAATAAACTGCGCGGTGAACGTTTAAAATTCATGTTTTGGGGGTGCCTCAACCGAAGTGGAAAAAGTGCTTTGAAAATTAGTTTTAGCGACTGCAAAAGTGCATAAATTTTCATGTAGAATATTTTGAAAAACAAAGCCATTTTCATATAAAAATGTTTGTTATTATCTGCTATTCCCGAAATATATATATTAGCAGCGCGATTCGAAAGTATAATCGTTTCCGAGTGGAATGAAAAAGTAAAACGACCGCAATTCCGAATCGTTTTCATTTTGGTGTTCCCGTTGCCCAGTGAAATATAAATCGATTGTCTTTTCGAATGAATGTTCGAATCGTTATCGAATTTCAATTCAGCCATAAGGTAGCCTTGACAATTTCGATCAGCACTGCGCATGCGCTTATTTGGAATGGCGAACAGCTCGGTTTCACTTCGATCTTTTTTCTTCGTCTAAATGCAATTTGTGAGGCAGAAACTGAACAAAAATGATTTTAAATTAAATTGAATGCTTGATATATTGATAGATACTTCAAAATCTCCACAATATTTGACAAGTTAAAATAAAAATATTTGCAAAATGCAAAGAATCACCGTTGCCAAAAAAATTGGCATTTACTTTTCATTCCACTGACTCTTAGGCAAAACAGGCGGGAACAGCTACCAATTCCGATTCCGCATGATCTGATCGAAATCGAAAACGGGAAGAGGCCTGATAAACTTTTCACCCATCCGTTTTTACCCGTAAACGAAAGTTTTTCGCCCTTTCGGAGCTTTAATTTGAATTCGGGGGCCACAATTTACATTCCAATTATTTTAAAAAGTTGAAAAAGTTTAAACGAATTCATAAACTTCTTCGGTCAACCCTCTTTTCAAATGCTACATAAAGCCTAAATTTGTGGCCCGCTTCATCAAAATGATGACAACCGTTGCCTGGAAGAGTAATGTGGCTCCTGTGCAGCTTAAGCCAACCGCCTCTGTGAGCAGCAGTGAAACGGATGTTCCTGTCGTTTTGGCCAAATTGGATGCCATCATGTCGGTGAGTTCTTTTACACTCTTAATCCATTTCCCCCATAGCTACAGACCATTTTTTACTGGCAGCTGCAAGTGCAGTTCATTGCGCTGGGTGAGCAAGTGGCTCACAGTCGACGGTTGCAGTTGCTCTGGATATTCCTGAAGGCTGGCACGATAATTGTCTTCAATGCTTATCATTTATTAATACTGGCCATGCGTCTGCTGATGCAACAAGAACCAAATAATTTGAATGTCTCAGCGGCTTTGGTATTCTATGGCTATCACATTGTCTCGGAGAGTGTCAAATTGGTGTTGACCGTTGCGGCCTTTAGCCTGGTATGGCAATCGGTGGGTTAATGTGTGAGAAAGCTTAGAGATTGAGCTGACGTGGAAGCGTATTTTCTTACAGTTCCATAAGATGTTGCGCCACTTGAGCAAGTTCAATATCTATGCTGAGAATAAGTCCCTCAGGCAAAGAGTGAGTGATTGAGTGGCTGGCCTTAGCTATTAGGATGACTCTGTTTTATTTTTCCAGATTTGTCAACTTTCAAGCAATCTGAATTCTAATCTGCAAACCTATACGGTTTTTGGTTTGTATCCATTGAATGGAACTTTACTGGCCTCGGTGCGTATGAGTAATTGCAAAGAGCATACAATAACTGGATGTGGCTTCGTATTTAAGATTTTCTATAAGGCTGGGACGCACATTTCAGAGAATTAAAGACAAAAGTATAGAAAATATGAAATTTCTTGCTACTTTCTTTTACCAAGTCCTTATCCAAAAGTTGTAATCAACTTTGCTAGCTTTCTTCGTACACTTATCTCTCCCATAAAAACCAATTTCAAAATGATTTCAGATCCGTTTTAAGTACCTAAATCTTAAGAATTCAAAAACGAAAACATTTTTTTCAAGAGAGTTCGAACTTAAATTTTTCTTACTACCTTGTGTGAAGTGTAGAATCAGCTTGTTAACTCCCTTACGAGCTTTTGCCTCAGAAAACCCCAAAATAAAGTTGTAAATTTTTTCTAAGAGATATCGCATCTAGATATTACATGCTCTTTGGTAAAATTTATGTTTTAATCACAACTGAGATGAATCTTTTTTTTGTATTCAGATGCTGGCCAATACCATCACATACATTGTTATACTGTTGCAGTACAGCATGGGCGATATCTGTGCAGCACCACCACCACCGCCACCTGGTCCCCAGCAATCTTCTGTTGGCGATCAGTAAAAAAACTCACGTAACTCATGAGCAACTTGTGTCTGGGCAGGAGTGGGGGAGCTGGAGCTGGTTTGTCAGCCTATGGGCGGTACTTGAACATACACACACACACACACGCACGCACTTGCCTATAGAATGCACTTTTTGCGCGTCTCAAAAAATGGTTATGCCACATTTAAAGGCGTCATTATTAGCACTAACAATTGTCCATGAATTCCAAATGGTTCTAAAGATTCTGCACTAATTGGAGTGCGGCCGGAACGGGAGTACTTGTGGAGCAGTTCGGAGCCTTCTCTTTTATGGCTTATCACATAAATTGTGCGCACCAATCTTGATCTGCAAATCATTTTCGACAACTTTACGGCCGAGTCGAAGGCACGATCGTTACTTTGGCCCGCTATCTGCGACTGAGATCTCGATCTGGCTGTGGCTTTTGCATTTCCTGTGCGTTTAAATAGCCAAATCCTAGCTGGCCAACTAACCTGACATTTAATTTAGGTGACCAAATACACACGAACACCAAAACTGTCGGCGACTAATGAAATTTATGTATTTATGCGGAGATGGGAACGCGAATGGGAATGGAATTCTACTCCCGATGATCCATGTTAATGTCCATCAAATGTGCCAGCTGTCAATATGCGATTGTTGGACATTGTCCACATTGTCCATGTTGCTGCAATTTGCAATTAGCCGCACTTGCAACGGATATGGCCTGCAGGAGGCGGAGGTGGAGATGGATCTGCCCTGCAAGTGTGGCGATGGCGCGTTTCCCGTGAGAAATTTCAATTATTTTAATTAGCGCGCAACGACAACGACGATGACGACTACGACGACGACGACGATGTATTCGCGTCTGCGTCTACGCAGAGTCTGAGCCCGAGAAGTTGGAGGCCAATTTCCGCTGCTGGCCAGGCGCACGCAACTCGCAACTGGAATGCCAGTTGATAGCGGCAGCGGCTTACACGGAGCTAGAGAGAGAGTCGAGAACAGGATTCTGCCGCCTAATGACATGTTTTGGATAATGATGACGGAGCAGGAGCACCAGCGGGAGGGGGAGACGCTGACTGGTGACTGGCGATAAAGCCTGGAACTTAATTTAAATTGATGACACTGCTCTCGTCGCTGGCCATTTGGAAAATTGCCTACAACTGGCCAAGCAAATCAATCTGCATGCCAACAGTCATGGATGCGTATCTTTAGAGGACCACCCGTTGGAGCAGCGGAGAGTTAATTGGACGCTGCGGTGTCAATTGCAGCGCCACAATGAAACTCCCCTGGGTGAGTGAGGCCCGTTTTGTCTCCAACTGTGATGGCGAATGCCAATTCCAGCAATTAACAATTGGACGGCAAAAATGGTCAGACAGGTGAGTTGGAGTGGGAGGTGGAGGCGGAAGGCTTATACAAAGGCCATTGACGCACATTAATCATGATCCATAAATCTTGCCCTTTGGCGTTCAAGGCACACTGCAAGCGCACTTGACGGATGGTTAGAGGGGTCACTGACTCGATAACAACACAATTGTTGAAAGTGTCTTAAGCCAGGGCAAGTGTTAGCCTGACCTTGGTGGATTTATTGACCGCTTAACCGTCGATTGATTGGCTTGGCCCGCTTAGTCACTCTCGGCTCATTTCCTGGCCCAATCCACAAGTATGTGCTCTGCAGTCAGGGCCCAGAATTCGGTAACAGACACGTTCAACGCCTCGCGACACATAAACAAGTTTGATTATTACACAACACGGGCATTGAAATTAAAAAATAACTGAACAACTGACACAACTGAAGACGTCGACAGAATTATTTGCGTTTGCGCACCCTCACCCACCCACCCCTCCCACCCCTTATCGAATGAAAGTGTACACAATCGCACGACGACCAAGACCAACAAATTAGAATAGCAGTCAAATGACGCAGACTATCATACCAGCAGCATCGATAGGCGGGCGGCCATTTTAAGGCAAATCTCCCCCTAACTATGCACACACACACTTTGGGTCATTTAAATAGAACCATGTATGTTTAGGTAAATATACTCGCCGGTTACTCGCGTACATCTCTATAAATACAGAGAGTTTTAAGTAGGGAAACGCTTGAGCTTATTCAGAGTTTTAAAAGAAATAGCATACAGTACATGCATGTGAGCGAAAGAATTCGTTCGAAAACTGTAAAGAACTACACGGGGTAAGATCGCCAAAAAACTGCAGTCCTGCCGTTCTACGACTCAGTACTGAATTTGTAAAATGTAAAAATGGCTTGACACAGCCCCAAAGGGCCAAAGCCGAGCTCCTCTCAATCTCTTGACTTACAGTTTAACGCCGAATTCGAACAGCAGTTTAAGAAGCTTTTGCATGGCTAATTACTACAAAGCTGCCGCCAACAGCAGTGAGGGGTGACCGGATGTGCAAGTTTTTTCAAAGAAAAAACTTTTCATTAGATGTTCCGAGGCGGGATCGAACCCACGACCTCTTGCACAGCGGTCGCGCACACTAGCCGCTGAGACTCACCCGTGCTGCACTGTTCTTAGTACTTTCCATATAATTCACCCATGAGTTCAGCATTGAAATCATGCTTGAAATCAGCTAAAGTCATGAAGTGTAATCCCTGTTTGTGCTAAACTCATGACTGAAACATTTATAAAGCTCAACTTACACGACCTGTGATATTTTTAGACCTGAGAGTCAAAAACTCAGCTGAGCAACTCCATTCAGCATTTTCACATGTCTGAGAAGCTTAGTTGAGTCAATTACAAAACCAATGGTTCATTGCTGTGCGGTCAGTTCAATTTGAGACGGTTCCTTTACACCTGATCGCTCAGCTGAGTAGGCTCAGACTCCTGTTTACACGGGCTGACTGATACTCAGATACAAAACTCAGCTGAAAAATCAGGTCTTGTAAATTGGGCTCAAGGAATGCAATGAATTCAATACCAGCCCTTCCATTTCAGGGCTGATTCAGCAATGAACTGAAGGGTAGTAAGAGAATACTGGATTCAAATACAAATTTTTCGTGTCAATTAAAAATGTTTCAGTCCCGATATACTGGACTTTTGACAATTTCGAGGTATATTTGCAACCATAAAAAGTTCTTTTGATCTTACTTTTTTTTGTAAAAGTCTTAAGTTAAGCGCGATTTGCTTTTAAAACATTCAATTTGCATGCTTAAAATAATATGTAAAAACTTCGAAAGACAACTTCAAAAAAATTTTTGAAACTGCATTAGAATACAAAAAAGCGATTTTGGTTTAAGCGCATGAATTTCTAAAGCTATTCCCAATTAGTTTTTGAAACGAGGTCTCTGTATGTAATCAAATATGACTGTAAAGATCCAAGGGCCATGAAGACCAAGAAGGTATCCACCATAATAAAGCGATTCGCATTTTTATTTCGTTTACTTCGAACTAAATCCAATACATTTTGAACTTGAATATAAACCCCCTATTTTGGAATTATTCGGCTAACTGTAAGTTGATATAGTAGTAGGTTAAAGAATGTTTGATCTTATTTCAATAATAAGGATCGTTTTTGTATTTTAAAATGAAATGACATTGAGAGTTTCGGAAGTGGAGAGAGGATAGAGACACACATGAAGTTGTTGTTGGTGAGAGGGAAAAAAAAAAAAAAAAAAAAAGAAAAAAGATTTTTTTTTTTGGGGTTTAGCCGGGCGAGAGGAGAACACGCGCACCATCCCCGTGTGTGGAAAAAAACACCAGCGTGTGTTGTATTGGGGACGGGCGCCCGCTTTTAGAATGACCCAAGTGACCACTTTGCCTAGCAACTTTAAACTTTAAACGCATTTATCTGGAAACCACATTTTTAGAACTGGCAGCGATGACATCTCCAGCTACACTGAACCGATTTAAAACTGAGTGCAATCGGCGCAGAATTGTCACCATTTTGGTCTGAACCTCACTCAGACCAGAATGACATCTATACTGATTATAGTCCCGTTTTTATACCCTTGCAGAGGGTATTATAAAATAGTCCGGATGTTTGTAACGCATAGAAGGAAGCATCTCCGACCACATAAAGTATATATATTCTTGATCAGCATGACGAGCTGAGTTGATTTAGCCCTGTCCGTCTGATAATCCGTCTGTCCGTCTGTTTCTATGCTATCTCCATCTCCTCCGTCAGTTTCAAAGCCATCCTCAACAAACTTTGCACGAAGTCTTTTGGTACAAATCGCCGCACATTTGTCGGAACCGGCCGGATCGGATGACTATAGCATATAGCTGTCATGGGAACGATCGGTCAACAAACTAGTTTTAGTGAGAAAAACTTTTTTTTCAATTGAAACGCTTCCAAACTTCGTATTTCTTAGTTTACTATGCTTCTCCCTGATTCCACCAAATTTGGTCGAAATCGGACATCTATATAGTAAGGCTGTCATAGAAAAGTATTATCTGAAAAGTAGTCTTAGTTAAAAAACTTTTTGTTTTCAATGGAAATGGCCTCAAAATTGTATTTGTTTTATATGCTCCCACACGATTCTACAAAGGTTGGTCAAAATCGGATGACTATAGCATATAGCTCCCATAGGAACGATCGGTAGAAAAACTAGTTCTTGTGGGAAAACCTTTATTTGTTTTCAATAGAAACGTCTCTTACGTGGGCATATATTTATTTTATATACTTTTAATTCTACAAGTTTTCGGATGGAGACTATAGCATATAGCTGCAGTATGAATGATAGGTCGAAAAAGAAGTTCTAGTGAGAAAAACTTTTTTTTTTTAATTGGGATCGCCTCCAAATTTCGCAATTAACAGTTTGTAATGCATTTCCATGATTGCACTAAGTTTGGTCGAAATCGACCATCTATATAGTATAGCTCCCATAGAAAAGTAAGGTCCGAAAAGTAGCCTTTTTGGTAAAATCAAACTGCAAGGGTATAGAAAACTTCGGCCGAACAGAAGTTAACTTTCCCCTATTTTTTCTTTTCATATTAGACCACCAGGAGACGAGAAATCGTGGCCGCCAACACTATACCTTTTTTGAACCTCCTACTTGGACGGCCGGCAACTTTTTGAACAGCTTTGATATCAAAGCAAAAAGTTTTTTATACCGTTTGATTCTATGCGATTTCCTCCGACAGTTTGAAATCTATCTTTGCGAAACTTTCCATTAAGTCTTGTAGTACCAATACGCAGCACAAGTATAAAAACCGGCCGGATCGGACAACTATAGCATACATATATCTGAATAACTCCAACAATTTTAAAGATATCAAGCTCATATTTTGCCGTGTAGTGTATGGGCCCAATATCTACAATCTCTGAGTTTCATAAGGATCGGATAATAAATGGCAGAGTTATAAAGGTTATAAAAACGTTGCATACTTTTTTAGTGCTTAAAAAAAAAATGGATTTTATTACCTAAAATGTAATTTTCAGGCAATAAATACCTAAATTATAGGGCATTTTACCTAAAAAATCTGGTTTTAGGTCAAATTATTTTAGGAATCTATTGCCTTAAAATGATGACATTTTCCTAAACTTTTAGCCTTTTGTCGAGTATTGTAAATAAATTATGTCTAATCAAATATTCAAAAAGTCTTTATTGTCAACTAACTGTATACCCGGCTTCGACTGGGTACTTCTTCATATTTTTAATCAGATACCAAATTTACAGTTCTCGGATTAAACAACTTCTGATATGAACAGATAATTGTCAAATGGCGCCAATTTAAACAAAGGCTCAAGACCAATTAATGCCGAATGAAGTTGTGCAAACTAGTTTTTTAATCTTCTTAAGTTATGCACTTACTTTGTGGGGAGAATATGTAGTTTTATGATATTTGCATCTTTACAAAGGTTCATTCAATTAATTATGTAATTATTTATGGTCAAAACTCAGTTATGTCATTTGGCAGAACTTAAGAAGAGGCTGGTTAAAGTTGTGGAAGAATTTGTGACGTTCAACTTTCTAGGAAAATTTTGCAAATATGTAATCTCAACTATCTTCATCTAAGTCAAGCACAAGTTTCAAAACTTTAGGTTGATTTATACGATAAGCTCATATGGATTCTAAAATGCAATTAATAAATAATTAATTTAAAGACTCAAAATTGAATTTAAAAAAAAAAGGGGAAAGTTAACTTCGGCTCGGCCGAAGTTTTGTATACCCTCAGCTGCTCCATTGAACAAAAAACAAAAAAGTTTTTCTAACTAAGACTACTTTTTGACCTTACTTTTCTATGGGATCTATACTATATAGATGTATGATTTCGACCAAACTTGATGAAATCACGAAAAAGCATAATGCACTGTTAATTATGAAATTTGGAGCCGATCCCATTTGAAACAAAAAAGTTTTTCTCACTAGAACTTATTTTTCGACCGATCATTCATACTGCAGCTATATGCTTTAGTCATTCGATTTCGACCAAACTTTGTAGAATTATGTAAAAGTATATAAAATAAGTGTATGCCAATGATGAGGACGTTTTCATTAAAAACAAAAAAGTTTTTCTCACTTGAACTAGTTTTTCGACCGATCGTTCCTATGGGAGCTATATGCTATAGTCATCCGATTTCGACCAAACTTTGTAGAATTGTGTAAAAGTATAAAAATAAGTGTATGCCAATGATAAGGACGTTTTCATTAAAAACAAAAAAGTTTTTCTCACTAGAACTAGTTTTTCGACCGATCGTTTCTATGGCAGCTATATGTTATAGTCATCCGATTTCGACCAAACTTAGTGAAATCATGGAAAAGGATAGTAAACTAAGAAATACGTACTTTGGAGGCATTTCCATTAAAAACAAAAAAGTTTTTCTCACTAAGACTAGTTTTTCGACCGATCGTTCCTATGGCAGCTATGTGCTATAGTCATCCGATCCGACCGGTTCCGACAAATGTGCAGCGTATTTGTACCAAAAGACTTCGTGCAAAGTTTGGTGAGAATAGCTTTGAAACTGACGGAGGAGATAGCATAGAAACGGACAGAGAGACGGACAGACGGACGAGGCTAAATGAACTCAGCTCGTCATGCTGATCAAGAATATATATACTTTATGTGGTCGGAGATGCTTCCTTCAATGCGTTACAAACATCCGCACAATTTTATAATACGTCCTCTTGAATCGGTCTAGATGCTGTTTGACTTTGTTGACGCGGTCGGTGCGTAAAATATACGGGGCCACTCAGTCGCATTGAAAATTCCCGTGCCGCGCACAGAGAAACGGAACAAGATTATATTGCGATCTGAAACTAAATTTTTAAGCCTGAGTATTACCAAAAAAGATCGATTTAAGGTCATACATTGCCAAAATAAGTAGTCCACTTATTGCCTGAAAACCTTATTTTTTGACTAAATTCTAAGTCCATTTATTACCTAAAAAAAGTTTTAAGGTTATATGTTGACTAAGTTTTTAGGTCACACATTACCTAAAAAGCTGTCTTATTACTGGCCATAAATTAAGTCCAATATTACTTGGTTGTCATTTTAGGCAAAATGTCCATAAATTTCAGGTCATTTTGAGCATTTTTAGGTAATATTTTTTTCTGAGTGTACCAGACTTAGTCCGCGATGACTCAATATAGCTTGCTTAGAAGCTTTCTTTTTTAATTTTGAAGCATGTTTAAAACTAATTTCACAGTTTCACACAGGTGAAGTTTTATTTCAACTCATCAAGGAAGCAAGGAGAATTAACAAAGCAACTGCCCCTCCACACACAAACAAAAACAGCATGATGGAATCTTTATAGTGTAAATGCGGACTAAATCGATCATTAGGTAATCCAAAAAAATATTGCATTCACCATCTACCGAATTCCAACATCATTGTCTTAAGTCAAAAGTCACATAGGCTCTAATCAAATGAAGCGCACTGTATGTATCCATATCCATTCTAAACGCCGAAAAACTCGCTCAGAAAAATTTGAAATATTAAACCGATATTTGGCACGTTGGAAACCGAAACGCGTTTTAAAAAAACATTCGCCCAGCAAAAGCCGAGCCGATCCGATACCAAATAAACCGAGGCACTCACCTCGCTGTGGCTCGTTCGTGTGGCTGCCGCTGCCTTTGGGGGGCTTTGGGGCTTTCGCTTTCAGTTGCTGCTCGCTGCTACATCCGATTGGTGTTGCTTTTTTGTAGTATTTCAAAGCTGGTCTGTCGTCCGCTGAAGCGTTCTGATTCGCGAGAACTTTGAGTGCGAGTTCGGGGGAGGATCATTTGTTAATAATTTGTAGAATGTGTTGACGCGTGTGTAAGCCAAAATGGATAACGATTTAAAAGCACAGGGAGACAATCATCGCGGTTCAGTCTCGTCCAGTAAATCCCTAGAGATTCCAGTTACTCCGTCGCGTTCACCCAAAAAGGTATCCTTTTCGGATGAGCTACCCACTACAAACACTACGTCCACTACAATTGCAACTCCAGCTGCTGCGGATGCTACTACAGCAACGGCGCCCGAGCCACCACCAAATGTGACTGGTGTGAGTCAGGTGCTGCAACAGGCTGCTCAATATCTAGAAAGATTACACGGGGCACGTGATATTGAAACGGATGCACCTGTACTCAATCTGGATACAATGGATTTAGCGGCACCAGCAGGAATAGATTCAGTCAACGCCAGCTCACCCAGCATTCTGTTCGCCAGCAGCGATGGCGATGGCGTCGACAAACAGGAAGCAGTCGCTGCAAAGGCAACGCTGCAATCGAACTTATACATGGAGCGATACAACCTCAATTTAGATAAAAACTGCAGCTCCATGGAGCTGGAGGCGCGACGGGAAAAGCAGCGCTGGCTCTTGATATCAGAGTGCAGTGCGCTCTTCGATGAGGGAAACACACACGTGAGGCTTTCCGCAAACTGTTTCTAGATGAGGTAAGCTTGGACACGACACCATCCATGTAGCAGCATTAATTATATCGACATGGGATGGGGAACACTGGGAACGGCTTGACCTTGTGCCACATATCGGTGGTCCTTTACCTGGCTGCCGAAAATCGGAAACTCGTTTTTTGATTTGTGTACTCTCGATGGGGTTTTGATTTTGTTTTGTTTGGTGCTTCGCATTTTTATGGGGCTCCAAGAAAGCTGTCCAACCAGTTGCCGGACCCACCAAGTGCTCATCCGTTAAATATATGCACATTTTTCATCAAAATGTGACCCATGCTAATCTCCCGAAATGTAGACGGACGCCATAATCGTGAGATGGCATGTCATTAAGATATTAAAAGACAGTGTTTTTTTTTCGAGTGTGAATCTGGGAATCCGTCAGAAGCACTTTGATTATGTTTTCTCTCTGCCCGCTCGCTTCGGTTCCTATAAATCTTCGATTGTATGCTATAAACAAATGCTTGTTTAAACAATACGCTTATAAATTAATTAACACTTTAGGCAGAGGCTGTTTAACTGGACACATAAATTGCATTTCTTACAAGTTGTTGTACTCATTAAAAAATGGTTAAACAGGGTATCATGAAGTAGTGAAAATGCATGTTACAGGCAGAAGAAAACATTTTCGATCCTATGTGGTAGATATGTTCTTAGTCAGCGTCAACACCCGAGTTAGAAATGGCCATCTTCGTCGCTCTAGTGTTCTTGTATATACGGAATGGAATTTATATCGTTTTGTTCACGAAATTTCTAGAATTTTCTGCTCTTGTGTCTACTTTAATAAAATAAGAATCATTCTAAAATTGAAATGTGATTCTTAATTAGTTAGATAAGAACCAAGTTTCCTGAAAATACTTACACCATTGGATTGAGTACAAAACGAGTGATGGTAGATTTCAGACCCACCTTCATTGGTCACAAAAAATATATAATTTCAAAATTCTGATAAAATCCTTAAATCTAAATTAAATAACATCAACATTGAGAGACACTATATGAAACATTGAAAATTACAAAATAAATATTGAAAATAAATTATTCTAGTTCTAAGCTTTATTTTTTCTAGACAGTTAATTTTAAAAATGTGCAAATAGTTTAACTCGGGGGGGGGGTGGGTTTGAATTTAACTCATGCGGCAGATTGTTACAGAGGCGAAAAGCAAATATATTGAAATTTTTCTAATGAAGATAGTCGATTTCTTAGGCTCTATACTAAACCCAACTATCTAAATTAAGGTCAAAAAGCTTAATATAATATTCTGAAATATTGTCTAATGGCTTTATTTCAAAGGCGTATTTAGCAATATTGGAATAGGCACTGTTGCCAAAGATTTCCACTCCATAGAAGAGGCCGGGTGACAAATAGGCTTTAGCTATCAACAGTCGTATAGATATGGGAAGAAAGTGCTGTGTGAAATACAGTTGTCTGAGGGTTCCATATGTTTTGCCTTCAGCCTTATTTATATAATTACCCCAGGAAAGAGTTTAATTTATTGTGACTCATAAGTTTAAGTGATGGCCTTGACCTCATTAAAAGAGCAAACAGATATTACTTAAAATATTTTATGGGATTCAACGAAAAAGTTATTGGTGATGATTAAGAAACTTGTTTAGCTTTCATAAAACATTTTGATTTTAATAAAAATATTATTAATTATCAAATTTGATTTGAGTTAGTACTCTGTCGATCTTACAGAAGGGTCTAAGGCAGCGATGGGCAACATTCAGTCCGCCTGTCCCTCACAGCCTGGCCCGCTATTCTGCCTTAAAAGCAGAGCTCGTAAATAACAATTAAACATTTTTTCCTTTGCGGTCTGCTCAATCGCCAAAACTGAAAAAATACATGCACGCTTGCTCTCGCTCTGAGCAGAACACTTCGTTTCTCCTTGTTTTTGTTTTGAGTTGACTATTCTCAGTTGAGCTTTTCTTGTTTAAGGTTTCAATAACAATTTATAGACAGCGATCCGACTGAGCGCTCGCACATTAAGAGTCAGTAGATAAGTAAAATGCCGAACGACTCACCTCAAAGGGTCTTTTTAAGCCCTTGCAGAGGGTATTATAAAATTGTCCGGATGTTTGTAACGCATAGAACGAACCCTCTGAGACCAAATAAAGTATATATATTCTTGATCAGCATGACGAGCTGAGTTTATTTAGCCCTGTCCGTCTGTTTCTTTGCTATGTCCTCCGTCATTTTTAAGGCTATCCTCACCAAACTTTGCACGAAGTCTTTTGGTACAAATACGCTGCACATTTGTCGGAACCGCCCAGATCGGATGAGTATTGCAAATAGCTGTCATAGGAACGATCGGTCGAAAAACTAGTCTTAGTGAGAAAAACTTTTTTGTTTTTAATGAAAACGCCTCCAAAGTAGGTACTTCTTAGTTAACTATTCTTTCCCATGATTTCACTAAGTTTGGTCGAAATCGGAGGTTTTTAGCATATAGCTGCCATAGGAACGATCGGTCGGAAAACTAGTTCTAGTGAGAAAAACTTTTTTGTTTTTAATGAAAACGTCCTTATCATTGGCATACATCTATTTGATATACTTTTACACAATTCTACAAAGTTTGGTCGAAATCAGATGACTATAGCATAAAGCTCCCATAGGAACGATCGTTCGAAAAACTAGTTCGAGTGAGGAAAACTTTTTTGTTTCAAATGGGATCGCCTTCAAATTTCGTAATTAACTGTGTATTATGCTTTTCAATGATTTCACCAAGTTTGGTCGAAGTCAGACATCTATAGTATAGATGCCATAGAAAAAGTAAGGTCAAAAAGTAGTCTTAGTTAGAAAAACTTTTATGTTTTCAATGGAAGCTTCAAGGGTATACAAAGGGTAAACTCCCCTATTTTTTTTCTTTTATTTGTTTAATGTGTGTGTTATGGCTTGTGAGGTCGCAAGCCCAAACAGACACCTCACTCACACTTAAACACACACACAAACGGAAATGACTTTTATCTTCTCGCGACGATTTGCTCAGTAAATGAGCAGAGCAAAATGTAAGCAAATCCATTGGTTGTTGGTTGAGCACTGAGCGATTCGTTCATGAGCCGATGTGAACGGTTCATCTCCGACTTTTTGCTCAAAGGGTCCGTAAATAACTATTATTTTTCGACAACGAAAAACGGTCAATTGTTATTTGCTAGCTCTCCCTAAAAGCAATGCGCAGTCAATTTCTAAACTGGCAAAGAACAAAATATGGCCACAAAAATCTGCTGCGCACTTATTGCTGCCCTTCTGTTTTATTCTGGTGCCGTCCGGCAAGGCGCTTAGCCGATTCAGAACCAGATCGTCTATATATATGACCAGCCGACCCGGACTCGTTTTCTGTAAGAAATGTTCGTTCAACAGTATCCTGGAATAATACCAAAGGTTCACTGAGTATATTAAGTTTGTGCAAAAGTATGTAACAGCCAGAATGAATCATAAAGTTTATACATATATTCTTGGTCAGCATCAACAACAGAGTCGATAATGCCATGTTCATCTGTCTGTCATCTGCCCGAGATGGGGTTTGTATGTATAAACTTTCTTACATTAATTTTTCAGTTCATACGGTTGTTTAGACGTTGTGATCATTTGCAAGATTGGTAAGCGAATAGTTATGGCAAAATTAAACAAGCTTAGGCAGAAAATCGGACAACATTTCTACTTAATTTTTAAGTTCTTGTTTAGGGTGATATGAGTTGTGCAATAGTATGAAGAATATATAATTGATCAGCATCAACAGCCGAGTTGATTTAGCCATGTCCGTCTCAGATTTGGACAATTTCTTAATAAAAAGTCTTTTTTGGAAAACTTACACACCCGGTCACCCTCACTAGCTGTTGGCGCCAGCTTTGAACTAACTAGCCATGAGGAAGCTTCTCAATCTGTCGTACGTGGGTCTCTTTCTCTTGTGGGAGCTTGTCTTTGGCCCTTTGGGCTGTGTCAAGCCAAATGTTTATAAAAATTACTTGCGTTCCCCTGCGTCATGATCGCACCAATCTCATTATAACTGCCTATATCCGTCTCAATCGCTCCAGTCTGCGCAGTTCAGTAAGGTCACCGGCTGCAAAAGTACTGGTGGCGTCACAAAACCGTTCGCTTGAAACCATCATGTCGCAGCAAATGCTCCTCAAAACACTAAAAAAGCATGTTGCTGTGACACCTCCACGGTACCCTCGATGGTGATAGCTCCTAAAGCATCCATGACCGCTTAGTAACTGGGTGAGGAAGAAATTTACCTAATCATGGGGTCTTTCAATACATCTGTCTTTTTGCTGTCTGTCTCTCTGTCCGTATGAATAAACTGAGATGATAAGAGATATAGGTTCCGCTTCAGCAATTTGCAAAAAACCTCCTACAGTGTTCAAGTTAGATACCAGAAATCTACAAAAGTGCCTGTTTTCTTGACTCAGTATACTTGTTGTAAATGCGTCTTGGGTATGATTTTCCGCTCAAAATATGAAGTCAGTTCATATACTCACTCATATCGTACTAGTATTTTAGTGACTGGTCTCAGTTTGAGCGGGTGTCAAATTTACTTGTTCCTGCTTTGAGCGAAACCGCACCATGCTTTCGTCTTTGAGTGGGCGGTCGCACGCAGAATTTGCAGGTTACATACCAATTTTACTCAGACAGCAATGAGGAATACGCAAATAACCCGGTGTTTTGAGCACACATTCTACCAATACTTAAGAATTACTTGAGTATTGCTCTTCGCATTTGTTGGTTTCTAAAGCACGAGTCACGTTTGCCTACTTAGGGTAGGAAAGGCATATCCGACTTAAATAACTATGTATATGAATAAATTTCTTACAAAAAATATTGTTTGTGGTATAAGAATAATAAACATGTGTAAGTCTTTTCCACGAACGACGGTCCAAGGCCCTTATTTTAAAATTCTAAAATATTTTCATAAAAAACATAGGTTAAATGCTCGCTCAAATTTAAAGGGTATGCAAACATCTTCATACCTTTTTTAGTGGGCGTAAGCAAAAATTCAAGAACAATACACACAGAATTCGGTTCTGCTGACGTCAAAGCAGGGATGAATTTGACGAGAAGTAAAGGAAACGAACTGAAGCCGAAGACTTTTTAGAGAGCAGACACACAAGGTCACCAGTAAAAAAAAAAATCCACAAGAGGCAAGCATGAGTAAAAAAATACTTAAGTGAGAAAGCGATAGATAGAAAATGCGTTGCTTGAATTGTTGGTGAATAATTTCCCACTCAAATTTTACGGTTCCCTGTTTGTATGAGTATTTCCTATACGCTACGCGAGTGGCGCGAGTGTTTTGGCGCAAGTGCGAGACGCGAGCAGAAATATGCCGCGGTAGAATTACTGCTGTTTACATTTTGTTGGGTAGTAGGGATATCCGAGTGCGAAAATATCAAGTTTATGCGTGCACTTGCATTTGCGGTGCACTCGTGCAGATCACATTTTTGCTTTGGTGTGTGAGAGCAGCGCAAAAACGTGCTCTCTATTTTAGTAGCAACGACTGCGTCGCGACGCAGATAAACAAGAGCCGATCACGTAGCGCAGCGAGCTTATACTTATGCGCAGTACATAGCGACGTGACAGCATCTGCTCTAGACACAGACCAAGAAAAAATATCCAAAACGACCTATTTGAAATGGATATTATTTTGTAATATCCTTTTTTCTCTGTGTAGTTATCAGGGTTGTAAAGCGATCCGCCACGGAATGGTAAGGATCAGACGAACGATAGTCAAGTTATCAACAAACCAAAAGTTCGCTGCAGCAGTGCATCAC